>BGPR01006786.1:0-15164 GCA_013235015.1 Araneus ventricosus | reverse complement strand
AGGGAGAAACATCTGCTATTTTAAGTCCGCCATCAACAGCAAGAAGAGAGAAGCAGTCGATTACTTCAAGACGTCGAAATTTTTCGTTCATTTCGAAAATGTGAAAGCGCAGAGTTTTCAACAACATCAATAGAATAGAGTTCCTTCTTAGTCTTTGAGGAGGAAGTCAAACTGAAGAATATCTTGACTGTCCACATATCAATGCTTCAGATCCCTTCATATGTAGTTCTCTGCCCACCACAGCGGAAAGGAGAAATATCAGCTATTTCAAGTTCATCATCAACAACAAAGGAGGAAAGCGTCCGATTTCTTCAAAATGTAGAAATTTTTCCTTTATTTTTAAAACATTAAAAAGTGAAGTCTTCGAGAATACCATCATAATAGAGTTTCTTCTTTGACTTTCAGGAGGAAGCCAAATTTAAGAATATCTTGAGAGTCTACATATCAATGCTTCAGATCCCTTCATTTGTAGTACTCAGCCCACCACAACGGAGGGGAGAAACATCCGCAATTTAATGTCCAACATCAACATCAAATGGTGAACAGCAGTTGTTGGCATCAATACATCAGAATATGTCGTTCATTTCTTTTAAGTGTAGAAGCTTTAAGGATGGCTTCAAAATAGAGCTTTTTCTTAATCAATCAGGAGGGAGCACGATTGAAGGAGATCTTAAATGTCCAAGTGAAGTTATTTAGCTCAGTGCTTCAGTCCCCCCATCTGCAGTGCTCAGCCCACTGCAGTAGAAAGGAGGAGCTTCAGCAATTCTTAGTCAGGAAAGTGACCATTGTTACTGACCGACGTCTTTGGTTGAAAAAGAATAGTCACAAACCTTGAACGCAACGAGTCAAAATAAATGATTTATACATTTTTATCTCAACGAAAATGAAGGTTAATGAGAGTCCGCAGTGGTAAAGAATAAGAACAATCAGAATGAATATAGAAAAGTGCATCCCAAAACATATATACAATTTTACAAAAGAATATCATCTGATCATTTCTAAATGGAGAAAGATCTCATCTTTTTTTACGTGATATTCTCTGTGCTTTTGCACCCATTCCTGGCAATGAATATTATAGTCCATTGGGGACTGTGACACATTTTTCATAGGATCGTCGGATGGATTTAGAATGCAAATTGAACCATCTTCACCGCAAAATTAAAAAAGGGATTTGAGGATAATACCGGAATCCATGATTTTCCGGTATTCATCAGCAGCAATTTTTCGTTTTTGTCCAGAAAGGGATTTTGTAAGTCTTCCATTAATTCACCCATTAAAAATGGGTTCGGAAATAATCCATCAGTATCAGCATAAGGGTTGCTGGACATATTTGCAAATGGGTTTGTTCCTACGGCAGTATTTTACAATTTTTCTTTAGCTGATTCAGAATTTTCAATGGTGTTTCCAACATAAAAATCAGTGCCGTCTATTTGAGTAGAACCATCCTTCTTTTTTGAACTGCGAAACCACGGCAGTGCAAAGCAGCAAGCAAATAATTGTTTAGCCATCATCTTCGCAATTTTATCACTTTTTTTACAGATGTTTATTGATCACACCGATTCGCACAAACGCAAGCAGATCATTTAAAATTAACAACTGAACAGACGGTTCAAGCAATAGTGAGAAAAAATATAACAATAAAGATTTTGTTGCTGAACGTATTATAAGAATGAATGCATTGTTTCTTATTGTTGAAAGATAAAAATATTTTCTGCAGGTAACAGTGACCAATTTGTAATAATGAAATTTCAACAATACTGCAGAAAAATAAATTGAGGTATGTGATTCATTTTAAATGTTTTTAAGAAAAAAAACTTTAAACTAATTTTAAAAACAAGTTTTACAACAGAATTTAACATTTTCATCCATTCGAACAATTTTATTTGCTCTAATTAAAGTTGACATACTTCATTTCTACAATTCTTTCTTTTTACTTTCTCGTATACGAAGTATACAAAGAGAAATTATTGTAATCGTCAAAAAATTCGAACTCGAGATTTTGACGAATCTCCACGTTCTAGACCTCCCAGAGTCCGAAAAACACAATTTTGGAATTATGTCTGTCTGTCTGTGTGTCTGTCTGTGAACACGATAACTCGAAAACTATTAGAGCTACGGGGATGAAATTTGGTATGTGGTCTTTGAACATAATTTGTAGGTTTCTATCAAATTTTGGACAAAATCCGTCAGCGGGATGTCTGTCTGTCTGTATGTCCGCGGTCATGCGAACGCTATAACTCAAAAACTTGAATAGCTAGACGGATAAAATTTCGTACACAGTTTTATCGCCATGAATGTAGGTCAGTATCAAATTTTGGGCCAAATCGGTCAAAAGGTTGACTGTCTGTCGGTCTGTATAAGCGCATCTCCAACGAGTCCGCTATCTCCACGCGCATGCGTATTGAACTCAATCTTCTGTGCACGATATTTATTGACTCCTGCTTGGCGCTTTTTTTCATCCGATTCTCCATGCGCATGCGTACTTGGTAGAAATCTGTGCACGCGGAAGGATTGTCCTTGAGCCAAGAAAGAGTAGAAATCGGTATTCATTTAATCGGAACGCATCTCTTCGAATTAGATTTTTTACCTAAATATTTTTTGATAGTCATTGGATCCTGGGTTACAATAGGTTCGAATTTTTTTATCCACGAGGGGAAACAGAACCTTTACGAGAAGTATACGAGAAAGTTTAGAGGAGACAACTCCCGCTGGTTTTAAGTATGTAAACGAAACGGTACATATGTTATCGGCTAAGTATGTAATTCAATATTTCATAGATTACCTAGTTACTTCATGGAGTAGCTGATCTATGTCAGTTAAAGCGTAAAACTCACTTGTATTGTATAGTTTAACTAGTTATTTCAAAGAATAACGATCTACATCCCATTAAAGTGCAAAATAACCGGCATGATTCATCTCATTTGTTAATGTTAGCTATATTCCGATATACAGTATGATTTTAATTAAAGTTTCGAATTCAAAAGACTGTCAACTGAGAACTATTGGTCAGAAATTGAACACCATTTCCAATCCACTATAAAAAGCCATATGATAATAACTTTTATGTTTCATCTAGGAAAGTATTCCTTTCACCCACTTACAATATTTTTATAATGAACCACAATTTGCTGAATTCAATACTTAGATATTATTTTGTATCTATGATATAAAAAACAGAAAATACATGTGTCTGTCAGTCACAAGAACTTCTCCTAAACGGTAAACGGCGCGACTTGAAATATACACACGACATTTTAGGGTACATTTCTAGGTCAAATATGCTATTTTCAACTTTCAGAATTAATTAATTCTTAAGATACTTAATTAAATAACGAAAATCAAGCCAATTTTCGGCATTTTTTCCTCGGTTTTTCAACAATAACTTCTGAAATATATATTACAGGAAGACGAGTTATATACCATCTTAAAGAGCAGAAAATTATCTTTTTAATGGTTTCAATTTAAATGGCATACTTTCTTTTTCCCTAATTTTAATAAGAATTTCAAAATTCATTTCAAGCACAATTTGTAACAATGTTTCCCATTATTGTAATTAAATTCAAACCAATTTATTGTTTATCAAATCCTTCATTCGTGTTTTTGTAAATGTTTTGATAAAAAAATATTGTTTTCTTTGAATATTACCAAAAAGGCAGAATTTTTACTTCCGCTTTTATTTCGTAACATGTACCTCTTTCAATATGTTTGCACATCAATCCAATGACGTTAATTACTCTCTATAGGCGATGTTTAATTTAATTTCATAAATTTTTAAGTGATCCTAATTGAGTATATAAGTTTTTTTCTGATCAGTCACACAAACACTAAAAAGAAGAGAATTGTATTCCGGGTAATGGCAATAGAAACCAAGATATGAAAGAGCTTCTGTTGTCGCCGTAGCAATCAATGACGGGGAGGGAAAAATGGAGTGCCAAGGATTGCTAGATTCGTGTCAACTTCGGCAGACAACACGGGAGTGGATGAACGAAAAGCAATGAAAGACGCTGCAACGAAAAACTGTTTTATTAAGTTTGAAGTGTGATAAGTACTTAGACATGAAATTATTTTTATCCTGGGCAACCCTTGGTGTATCAGATAGCACTGTATAAAAATAAGCTAAAATGCTTATTTTATACTTTAACAGTCTATCATTATTTAACTTAATGAATAACTAGTTGTTTCATAGATTAACTAGTTAAAGTGAGAATTTATTAATTTATTACTCTAACTCACTTTATTAGTTATTTCAAGAGATAACTAGATATTCTATGAAATAACTTAAACACACTAACGGTAAAATATAAATTTGCACTTTTATTTATCCTTACTTCTTACCCCTCGGGAGGCACCAGGAGTACGTGGATTAGGAGCCGCCGTATAAGTAGGTGGGTTCTCGCTTCCCTAGTAGATACAATAATACTGTGGGGTTGAGTTGCCTCCACTCAGATGACGGGACGTACCTTCTGCGGAAGGAGTTGAACCGAGACCGGTGGTGGCCACTAGGACTTCACCCCCAGTTTCCTTCGTGACGACTATCATTCGTATGCAGTGGCGGTTTTTCGCACAGGTGCTAGAGGTGCTCGCCTCGTGCCTTGAGTTCCTTGGGGGGTCCTCAAATCCATTCGACGTGTATCATAATGCTAAGCCGTAGGTTAAGTTACGACTTTGGGTGGAGGGAGGGGCTTCAACACAATTTTGTGCCTGGGGCCTCATACTGTCAAAATCTGCCTCTGCTTATTTGGATAATTGTCTGCATGACCGTCCCTAATCGAGACAAGTATCTGTCCCCGTCATCTAACGCCCGACTGCACGTTGTCAGCGCCACCCTCCATTTCTTATTCCTCACGCAAAATATGCACTTGATATTAACATTAAAAAGGGGGGCGCAATTGATGTCCATCAGCATATTAGTTGAGTTAAAACAAGCCGATTAAAAATAATTAAAAAATAGCAACCATAATCATTCAGCATACTGGATATATTTCCTAATATGTTTAATGTTTTAGAGGACTTTGCTTACATATTTCACAAAAAATCGATGAAATAAAGAAAGTAAGTAAAAATCATTACGTTAGTAAGTTAAATGGCATCTAAAAATAGATAAAGAAATTGAATTGCTCCATTTAAAATTCAAAATAATCGTACATAAAGTTCAAACGGCATATACATATAATCCAAAAATTTCATTAAAATGGGGGAAGAGTCACCGAATTTGGATGGGCTGGACATTTTTTTGATGTACAATGATGGAGATTTTTTTTTGTAATTTAGTTATCTCCAGGACAATGTTATTAGCTTTTTATGAAATACACTTTAAATTAGGAATAAAGCAGCCGAAAAAATGTTATCTACCCACTCAAGGAAACGGGTACGCACTGAGCGGAATGGGTGAAGTACGTCGGGAGTTTAATCTCCTGGTAGGGCCACCCTAGGCGTGAAGGTCATTCCATTATGCTCAGATAATGCTTGGCAGGCACTGGAACAAAGTCAGACTTCTACCTTCCGGTTAGTCAAGGTACCTGGTACCAACGGAAGCTGGTCATTCTCTCCTCTTGATCATGAGGCTTACGACCTCATGGATCTGATCTGATTCAGATCAGAAGGATTAGAAAGAAGAAAGGAAACGGGTTGCCCAGATTGGACCACCAATTTCTTTAAGCACTGTCAAAGATTCTTCTATCAAGATTCACACAATGTTTGACTCAAGTATGACATTTTATGCTCTGTATCAATGACATTTATTCCTCACAAATGATACATATCCTGAGTTTTATACTTTTTGATCCCACATCTGATGGCTTTAATGTCCTTTTATTATTTTTTTACTTTGACATATTCCACTTCCAATTTATGAAGACTACTAGCTGTGATAAACTGCTTTCTAAGCTATTTCTATAGCTTAAGATAATAATCCCATTGATTTAAATGGTTCAATTTAGGCAACCGTTTGGGGTCCAAGATACGCAACCTTTGGACAATAACAACAAAAAACAATTCCCCAAACCTCAAGTTTAAAGCATTTTCACAAAATGATTATAGTAAAGAAATTTCGTATTTGAGGATATAATAACATATTTCCCTATTTAAGTTAGAACAGCGTAAGGGTTTTTTGTCTATTTTTTCAATAATTTATGGATGATACCTTAATCCAAACACTTGTTCTCTAACTGTAACCACGTAGCGCTTTCTCTTAAAAACGATTTTATAAACCCATTTACATCGTTACAACATAATTTGCTTATTTTACGACCCAAATATTGAACAGAATTAAAGCTATGATACCGGTCCAAATTCGGCGTTTCTCCCCGATGGTTGAAAATATTTTGTTACTATGTTATTTCTTTTGGCGATGAAAGTTATAAGCGTTTCCATATTCTAAAGCGTAACAAAAGATAACCGTAGAATATGGAAAAGCCCCGAAAAAGAATTCGAAAGGCAGGTCGTTGCCTTTCTAAGAATATACTGGTAACAAGAGATGAAAATTGCCGTCGAATGTTTTCCAACCGATGGCGATGGGAAACGAAAAACGTGGCCTTTTGGATTTTTCCCAAGTACGAGTAGAGAAATATGAAAAGTGAAGCTAAAATTTATTTAAGCTTTAAAATGACTTAAGGTTTATGTAACAAAATATGATTGATGCGTTTTTATGATACTTATTTTAGAAGAAAAACACATTTTTTGAATAGGAATCAACTACATGTTAAAAAAATATATTTAATAATTGTTATTTTTATAATACTATAAATATAAGTTCACCGCTTTTTTATATTTAGAATATTTACAAAAATATATTAAATGTTAATTTGTTTAAAAAAATTTGGCATTTCAATCGATGATGAACCTTGGAACAACATTAACCTCTGACTGTGATATTTTTCAAAATCAGTAATCCCCTCCTCTTAACCCTTTGACTGCGGATTTTTTAAAGCCACTATTTAGATGCAACGTTTGCAAACGTGTTTAAATACTGTCAGGCCAAGCGAGTTGTTATTTATATGCAAAGCTTTATTAGTATAATATGATCCAACGCTATAAAAATACTAAGTAAACACATTATCCTGTGAGAATTGCAGGATGCAGCAGAAAATAAACGTGCTTCCAACCCGCGGAAATCGCGGGATACGCAGTCAGAGGGTTTAAAAAGGGTAATGTGAATAAATTGCTGAATTTTCATTTCCCTTTCTACTAGTTAGTTAATCCATTGGTAAAATATTGCTATTATTAATTATGATATATTTAAAAGCTAGGGTATTTAAATATACTCTTACTAAGGAAGCGAGACATTCTAGATCTTAATGAACCACACTTACTGAGCATCATCTACAGGGGTGGTGCCAGTGGGGGGACCGGTGGATCAAGGCCTCCCGTTGGGGAAAATTTTTGTATCCCGTTCACACAGCGGGGTACTCAACTAGTAGATAAATAAAGATCTGGCGAAAATTCGAGACCAATTTCATTACACTCCTCCCCCTTACAGCAAGTCGTTCGAAGTGTGCCGGCAGCTTGATCGAGATATGTTCGTTATGAAAACAATTTCCTCGAATTCGGTGCGAGTGGTTTGTGAACTGTTCTGCTCGCAAGTGTTAACACATCTTTTAGTGGCAAACCTAAGAATCTGACACTTTCGTTTGACGACAAGTAGACTTTTTTGCGTAGCTAGCTAACAGCCTTTGGCGGCGGGATAGAGCTGGGGACCTTTGGGTTCCGAGCCGAACATCCTAACCACTAGACAAAAGGAATTCCCAATGCCCGGAGGTGGATATTGGCTAATATACATCAGAGTAAGATGGCGTAGCACGGTGCGCCGCAGGAGCAACCCCCAGCTTGTTTGATATTATCTGAATATCAAGGAAGCGATGTGCTGCTTGCATATGCGCAGATTGCTGCCCAGGCACGTGCAGGCTTTATGCTATGAAAATGCGTCATACACTTTGTGCTGTGAAATGTGTCACAGGTTTTTGGGCTATGAAATGTGTCATGTTGCTGTAGGAGTTGCAGTGCTGGCATCTGGTGAATGTAGCAGAAGATGGAATTGATCTTATTTTTGGTGCTGCCATCTGTTAGTGGAACTGAAAGTTGTTGTGACGTGTTCTTTGTCCGCGAGTCACCACTTTGGCGGCGGGATAGAGCTGGGGACCTTTGGGTTCCGAGCCGAACATCCTAACCACTAGACAAAAGGAATTCCCAATGTCCGGAGGTGGATATTGGCTAATATACATCAGAGTAAGATGGCGTAAGACGATGTATCAATAAGTGCATCACCCGTCTAAAAGGTCGCCATGTACAGTCAGCAATCTATAACATCATGCCCTCAGTTAGTCTTCGTCCCACTCACTAGATTAGAGAGAATATTATCTTCTCTGAACATGGCCCTTTCCCCGCCTACCTGAAAAAGTTTCTTCTCTCTGACAGAGATCAATGCAGTTGTGGTGGAACTGGCACGGCACTTCATTATGCCGGGGAGTGGACCCTCAGAGTGTCTTAGCATATGAGGAGGCCAGCGCCAAACTGCGAACAAGAATGGCTGAAAATAGTCGCCAATAGCCTCGTCTCCAGGCCCAAAATTCGTAAGATAGTGAAATTTATCAGTGGAAACAGAGATATCTTCGGACCTCCCTAGCCTTCAACTTTCCAGCGAGCTCAACCAACAAGCTCCAAATGACAAGATCCCCCCCCCCCCCCTTTGGAAAAATGAAAAAACAACAACATCTGAAGAAAAGAACACTAATACGAAATAATAGTGTAAATTTCTGTGTTGTATATAGTGTAAATATCTGTTTTGTTCTTTTGTATTGTTTTTGTCTTAAATAAAATTCCCTTGCCCATCAAACCGTTCAGTGACCGGAATGTCACGGCTACGGGGGTAAGAGACGGCTTTCTGTTCTGCACAGTCATCATGTGGGGCGTTTTGCTGTCCATGAGAAACTAAAAGCAAACAAAACAGCTGCAGCTCCTCATGGAGAGCACTCTCTTCCCAAAATGCATTCCTGACGGAACTTCATTTAGGATTCAATCTCTTAAAGCAGATAAATTGTTCAAAAAGTAAACAATGGGCATAGCCAATGTGGATTAGTCATTTCTTTAAAAAAAGCAGTAAAAGTATTAATAAAATATATTGCTTGGCTTTTTATATCTTCCTTTTTTATAATTTATTTTATCGATTCTCTTAATTTTTTTTTAATTTAAAGAAGGTTGTTTTTTGGATATTAACCAGGTTGTTACATAAATAGTTCCGAAAAGACATGTAGGGATTAGGAAAATTATGCTTCTTAAGATTACACGTCGTCAGAAAACTAATAGTAGCTTATTTAAGCTGCTGTATCAATATGTATCGCTTGCAGTTAATAAGTTATTTTGCATTGATGGAAAAATAGATCTTGAGTGAACGGAGAAAGAGATCTTAAAGCACCGAAGAAATGGAAAGAAAAGCTATCTTCAGAGCCGGTGTGAACGTGTTGAAGATAAACTTACTGGCACAGTACTCTTATTGAGTTACAACACTTTAAACCAACTGACGTGTACTCATTTAACCGAAAACTAAAAATAAATAACATATATATATATATATATATTAATAAAAGAAAACATAGAAAGAAGACATGAAAAACACGTTGTAAAAGAAAAACCAAAATAATAATAAAAAGGAACAAAAACGCCAACGTCCGGGACGCGTCATCAGCAAGGGAAATCCCGAACGGGCGCAAGCAAAAAATTCGGTGTTTTCTGAACACAAAACTCTAGCAATAATGCCAAAAAGAGTTTGTTCCCCCCGGAACACCGAAACAAAAACCAAAGTTTGAAAAAAGCAAAAAAACCCAAGTCCAATTGAGAAAGAAATAAAAATATAATAAAAGCCCAAGTCCATTAGAAACAAAACATATTAAACCTAACCCCAAAACCAACAAAACAAAACAAAAAGTGTCAACACTCACCCAAAAAGACGAAGAAAAGGTGTCATAACTCACCCAAAATCCACAATTGAAGAGACAATGCAGAACCACGCGGCACGAACTACCGTTTAAAAGTGCTGACGTGACCACGATTGAAGTGGTTAACAGTTAACTTTTAGCGTCACAGTTTTGGAAAATGTTTTACCAGGAGTGAGGAGTGAAGAGTCTTAGAAACCTTTTGTTGTCAGTGAGGTCCTAGGAGCTTTTTTCCGAGTATCAGTAGATAAGTAGACAAAAGACAAAAAAACCAAAATGAGACTAACTGTAAAATAGATCAGAGGTAAATAGAATAAAGGCAAAAATAGGAAGATGTTTTTTTTTTTTTTTTACAGGATGCTGTGGAATAGAGGTAAAAAGAGAGAAATGGGAATTTTATTGGAATTAAGATTGTATTTGAAAAGTTCGATTTGTTTTTTCTTTGATTCTGAATTGTTACAAATATTTTTAATCCTTATTAGTTGGTGTAATATTGTGTTTTTAAAGATCTTAATAGAGATATTAGAATTCCAAAAATTGAACCTATTAACATTAAATTTAAATTCATTTCTTTTGTCGTAGATGCCTAAATTTAATTCGTTTTGACAATCAATATCAAGAAAAATAGCTTTAATATTATTATCGTTAGTTTTTGTTAATTTTAATTCTTCAGGATAAATTTTCTCACTAACACTGCTCACCACTCTGGTTTTGTTTATTTTTGTATATTTTTATATATATATATATATATTTAAAGTAAAAGCTTTTATTCATGGAAAAAAATGAACGCAAAAGTTGAAAATAGTTTTTCTGATTACAATAAAATGCATGGTTCGAATAAAAGCATGGGCGCCTTATATAGCACCTTATATTTTGTGTATATTTCCTTAAACAAAGGGAATATTTCTAGAAGGTAGAGGCGCCCACGCTTTTATTCGAACTATGCATTTTATTGTAATCAGAAAAACTATTTTCAACTTTTGCGTTCATTTTTCTCGCATGAATAAAAGCTCTCTCTCTTATACCTTAATTTTTTTTTATTTATTTTATTTTCTATTTTGTAGTGACGGCTGACACAAATACACACGACATGTTAGGCATAGTAAACCAAATTCAATTACCGAATTCTCCAAAATAAAACACATTCAATATTCGTTACGAATATTACATATCACGAATTTGAAAAAAGTGCGACACAGACCGAGAGACGAAACAAGACTCACCTCCCCGATCTGACCTTTGACCATCAAGCCGCTCCGAAATGGGGATTATTCGCAGACCGCGCCCCCTCCAATTGTGTGCCGTCTAGTGGTGTTGTCATAACCGTACGTAACGTGAGATTACCAACTTCCAAAATTTATCGCCCAAATATAGGGCTAAAATTTTAATATCATTTTGTTAGGTTTAAAATAGGTATAGATTGCAATTATTTGGCATAATATTGCATTGTCTCCGGAAAACCACCACTGTGCTAAATTGTAAAGCTGTACCTTGATTGGAAGTGGGTAAGAAATAGATCTCAAGATTTGTGGGCAAGACACTCAAGTTGAATAAAAGCTTATAAAAAATACTAGTTCATCCCGCGTAGAGCACCCGCTCCCGATTACAAGCACGCCATGATTTTCCTGACGCTTCTAGAACCAAACTGGCAATTCAGCGAGCGCGCCAAGAAAATTCGTCAAGAAAAAAAAAGGTGCCAGATGGTGTAAGCACAACAGAAAAGTAGACAAAATAAAATGTTCACAACAATAATCTCCATGATCTTCGTTCAACTCAATTTGTGAACTGACGCGATTTTATCTTCTCCGACTTAAACTATTTTGACGTTGAACTGAACGTTCTCTGGATCGCCTAAGCCAGAGGTTCCCAAACTTTTTTCCCTCGTGGACCACTTTCAAAGTTTTACTATTTTCGGTAGACCCCCTGCTGCTACATTTCTACTGTGTTCCCAAAACTCCTAAAAAATATCACCCTAAATTGGGGGTGTTAAGAAGAAAAAAAAGTAGCACATTTTCTTGTGTCCTATTTATTAAAATAATACTTGTGGTTATACAAAATTATAAACATTTATTATTACAAACAATCAACAATTGACAAAAAATCAACAATGAACTCTGAAATGTAAATCAACAATAAAAAATAATCATACTTTTAATGAGACGGATGTACTTGATGAATTGACAGCAAATTATCAATATTTGGCTTCAGTTTTGTAAGAAGTAATCTCAAATCTCCCCGTTCTGTGATGTTCAATCTGATCCTTTTTTTTTGTTAACAGGTTGGTAACGGCACTAAAACTTCTTTCGAGAAGATATGACGAGGGAAACGCTATCAAAAATTTTCTCGCAATTTCCCACAGCCCAGGCTATTTTTCGGGGATTTCTGCCTGCAGCCAAAATGTTTGATAGCCTTTTTTAAATTTCACCTTCAGTTCCTCGTTGGTGCTGAGCTCCAGTAACTCCTCTTGTAATACATTCGCCTCTTCCGTTTCATCAAATGGGGTTATGATCCATGGTGGTATTTCCATCGTCAGAATATCTTCAAATCTATTTTTGAAGTCATCATGCAGGGTATTTAAATGTTGAGCGTATGTCTGAATATCCTCATCAAGACATTCTATCTGTGACAAGTGCGGGAAACCGGGGAGAATTCAAGTGCTCGCCGACTAATATTTTGCTTCATTAATTTCAATTTACCAAGAAAAGCTGAAATTACAACCTTTGTTTTTATTAAATTAAGGCTGTCCCCTTGTAACTGCAAGTTAACGCCATTGAATTTTTTGAACAAATCTGTTAAGTACGCAATGTCCGCTTTATATTTGATCAGATTTTCTTTTAAATCTGGTGCTTTAGTTTCCAGAAACTCTATCACTGATTCGAAAAAAAAATTAACTCTTCTCCGATGGTGTGCGGTTTTCCAGATTTCGCTATAAGCAACGAAATATTGTAAGATGACCGCAAGCCATCACCGTTACTTTGAGACGTTGAAGCAAACATTCTATTTACGGTAGGTCTCTTTTCATATTTTTCCTTCAATGTTTGAAAGTATTTCAGATCTTTACCTATTTTTTCAGGATGACACCTTCTTAGATGGTCTTCGATGGTTTCATAGAGTCATTGCTCAGAACTTTGTTGCATAAAAGGCACATGGGCAATCGTTTGTCTGCCGTTGATGGAAGAAAACCAAATTTCAAATAATCAACACTGTACTGTCGATATTTCTTCTTAGATTCAGCCATTTTACGTATCAGTTGTGACCTGTAAAAAAAATGTTTGTTTTTGAGGCGATTTTACCAGAATATGGCTATTAAAGCACAACAGAATAGAATTATTGCAATAAAAAAAACAAAATGCCCGCGGAAACACCGCTCTTTTAATTAATAGCCGTCGTCGCGTAAATAAATATTTTTAAACAAAAAAGTACCTAGGTACCTAAAGTTTAATCTTCCCTGGCTTTTTGTTCTTTTATAGAAGTTTTGAATAATCTCTAGTATTTAATTTTTACTACATAACTACCTACTACACTCAAATAGTAAAACATATATAATATGATTGATAAATTACAATATACAACAAAAATATGTATAACAAATAGGCAGATACTTACTTTTTCCGGCACTGCAAACACTGACATCGATTCACTCACAGTCACACTTTTATGTTCAAAATCCCGGAAACAAATGAGTAACGTTTTGTTCTTGGCATTCGTGTTTATACTAATGTAGATTGCAAGCACAGCGCAAGCCGCATTTCATCCCTTTGCAGGTCTAAACAAGCATCCCGGACGAGCGGGCGCCACTTTGCAAGTCTCGACATGCGGTGTACACTTGTACTATTATCTATTGTTCTATTCAATTCTGTGTTTGAACTGAGTCTCGAATATTTTTGAGTACCTGCCTAGTGAATGATGCTACCTGCCTACGTTGATAGGTAAATACAAGCCAAAATTTTTGTTCTTTATTATGAAAACCAGAAAATTTTTCGTGGACCCCCACTTACAACTTGTGAACCCCTGTTTTTTTCTCACGTCTACGTGGACCCCCGTGTGGGCTCCTATGGACCCCTGGGGAACACACTTCATTTCTAACTGATCTCTTTTTAATGATTTCATCGAAATTTCATTACATTGTAAAAAATATTGTAAATTCTTTATCTTCTACTAATTTTTTTCCGAGAAAAGGTTCTTTTACACCAGAACGAATATAGTAACAGGCTATGACTGTAAATAAAGTTATGCCTAAAATGGATTAATTGATTGATAAAAAGGTTTTTTTTGGAGGGATTTTTAACTACAAAGGCTATTATCCCTCTTAATTCAAATATTCGTTTCAATCCGCTTAAAAAAATAAGTGAAAATTGCCGTCAAAAGATGGATTAGAACTATTGCTTATCTAATTCGGACAAGACAAGACAAAAAAATTGGCGCCCTACAAAGTAAAGCCGCTATCTTCTTTTCCCCTAACATGTAGGAGGCTACCCTTTTTTGTTTTGTAAAAAAAAACACCATTGTTGATGATCGTCCAAAATAGAAATTAATCTTTTTTCTGTGCCACACACGTTAGCGTTTTTTATATATGGATATGTTTCAAACGAAATTCTATACAAAACGCATGGAATAATATTTCAAAAAAGATTTTCTTTTATAATCGAGAAATATCTATTTTGTTTTGGCTTATTATTTCTATTGCTGTAGACGAAACTTTTTAATATATATATATATATATATATATATATATAATTATTTTCCGCAGTTTCAGCCTTTTCTGAAAATTTAATTTTACGTCATTACAAAACACTTATTTTATTAAACGCGGATGTAATTTTCTATTAATATTTTTTATAAGTTTCAAGAGCTTTATATTCAAGAACAAAAAGTTTATTCATAATCTTTTTGAAGAAAAAAATATCCCGAAGTTCCAAAAAGATGTTCCAAGGTTTAACATTACTGTATTCTTTAACTGAAATATCTAAAACACTAAAGTTGGCAGGCGATTTTTTTTGGCTGATAATTATTTCAACTTTTTTACATTTATGTATTTTACATAAGAGAACTTGTTATAAAATTCTCTTCAAGCGAAGCATATTAAGAAACACTCTACTTTATCTAATTTCTTCGATAAGCTCCTGCTTTAAGTATAAAGTAAATGAAACTGTGAAACATGATATTCTGAAATTCTATTCTAGAAAATATGATTAAAAAAAATCCTTATCACAAAGCAAATATACTGTGAACTAAAAA
>BGPR01006785.1:38493-76873 GCA_013235015.1 Araneus ventricosus | reverse complement strand
AGTAACAAACAAATTTACATGCAAACAGATCGAAATGCCGAACGGTCAAGCTACCAGGACTCCGCTCGCTTGATCTACTAAACTAGTAGTTCTGTGAAGAGTAAACCCTGCTCCACAAATAAAACTAGCGGGAGTGGCCTCCTCTAAACTTCTTTCTCGCATACGACTTACACGGGTGTGCATGTGGGGATATACACCGCGCGCCCGAATGCAGGGTATGAAATGGTATTCCCTAAGGTGGGAAATGCTCAAATACAAAAAACTTTTATAAAAAAAAATAAAATGCAGAAGCCAGTAAAAAATTTCAGAATGCAATTAAATTCAATTGAAAAATTTCTTATAAGACATTAATTTCCAAGAAAACAATTTTTACTATCATAACCTCAGTAGTGGCAATAGCAAGTGAAGATGGAAGAAGTATCTTGATGAAATAATGAGATTGATATTTATCCCGACAATATGAAAATTGTAGAGATTTAGTAGAAAATAGTACACGAAGAAGTATTTCACGAATAATTCATAACATTGTTCAACTTTTTATAACATGAACCGTTTGGCAGAATCAGTGAAGAACCTTTCACGAAAAGAGAAAAACAAGATTAGATGGAACTAAACAGGAAAAAAAACAACTGTCAACAAGAAAACTATGATTTGATATCTTTCGCTCTCTTTTATTTAATGCGAATTGTTTACCCAAATCTTTGCTTTCACCAGTATTAACAAAATGACAGTGAAATATTTGCTTTATCAGTATTAGAGAAATACCATTGTGTGTCTGATTTTGTCGCATTAATAAAATTTTTAAAAAATTGCACGTATCGCCTTTACCAAAATAATTCAAACGTTTTAATGGTGGCAAACTCGCCGTAAGAAACAAAACATATTCATCGTTTTCTATTGCTTCATAAAACGTTTATGCCAAATTCGCATAAAATCGAACAACGCATTTGGTCGTAATTGCATAACAAACAAATTTACAGACAGACAAAGTGCTGAATGGTTGAGTTAAAGCGTAGACTTCGCTTCGCTCGATCAATTAAAATTCCAAAATCTCCACTAAAAGTACGACAGTATTTAGAAACAATTCTAACAGGAAAGGTGGGAGTCAATCAACAAAGCAGATATTTTATTGAAATTTATTAAATAGCTTACAAGCAGTTACATTATCGGAGAGTAGTTTTTAATTTCATCTAAAAGTTTTCAAGATCTAAGTATTCTTGCCAAAATATGTATATAGATATAGAACAATATGTAATAGAGTTCAATGATTTGCTCAGCCAAAGTATATTTCGGCACATGGGTTCAATGTCTAATCAATTTCCGATTACTTTCGTCGGTTCTATGATACGAAATATGCTTTCAATTTTCAATCATAATTAGCTGAAATATGGTTGCTGAAATATAATTTCCATGCATAATTAGATTAGAAGTCAAGTTCTAATGGATGTATTGTAATACATCTCATCTAATCCTAGTAGTTCTGAAAACAGTAGACCTCGAGTCTAAAAAAATACAATCCGTTCTTTATCAGAGTCGTTATGGGATTTTTTTGGAATGCAAATTATTAACACAAGTCTCTGGTTTTATTAGTATTCACAAAATTACAGTTAAATGTCTGTAATGTCTGTTTTTATCGGTATTAACAACATTACAAATTTCTCGACATTCCCAAAATGATTCAAATGCTTTAATGGTCACAATTCACTCAACAAACATTGCAACCATTAAATCGGTCCACCATTTCGAAACGGAATAAAAAAATAAAAACCCTTACACATAATTTTCATGACTTAAGTAACATTCATGCCAAATTCGAAGTAAATCGAACAAAGCGTTTTGTCGTGACTGCGTAAAAAACAAATTTACAGACAAACGGCGAAATGCCGAACGCTTGATTTGAAACAGAACCTCTCTTCGCTCGGAAAATATATTTAATCTAATAGATCTAACATAATGCATCTAATATAATAGATCTAACATAATACATTTAATATAATGGAACTAACATTATACATTTAATCTATGGATCTGACATCCAATCTAATCTAATGGATTCTTTTAGTCATGCACATATAGAACGGATACGCTTACATATTGGTATTTCTCCAAGATATGGATGAATCTACAAAATATACAAAAATAAAATTAAATAAAATAAGTTATAAGTAACAGTTAGCTGATCGAAAATACCACATAAATGCGTTTTTGATTTTCGACAATTTACTCATGTTTCACTGATTCTTCAAACATGCTAACATGTTAACTATTTCAAATATTTTTTTCATGGAAATGCTGCTGAAACTTTAAAACTGTTTGTAATCTTCAAAACCACATAAATAAATTTGTTTATCATTTTGTTTAGGAAATCATGCAACAATGATTATAAAACTTTCCTCCATAAATTATTCGCAGTAAAGTAAAATTAAATTTGTTACAAATAAGATCAGCAAAAGTAGATTTTCAATGAATAAAGTTTATTTTTTTAATTGTACATTTGAAAATGTCTGAAAGCTTAGGATTAAGAAAAGAATTAACTGGCCAACTAAAACATGAGCTGACAAAAACCCTAACCTTTAAGAAATCCTTTCCTTTACTAACCTTTCATTCTTTGCAATAGTTAATAAAAGTAATTTAATGCAACGCAACTTCTTCCCACAATTTCGAATTTAGCTTCCGGTAAAATAATTTTGTAATAGCTTGGACGACAATAACTCTGACCTCGACAGTAATTTTAGTAAGTAATTTTGCTTTTTTCAAGAATTATCTTTAAAGGAAGAAATGTTTAAAATATTTTAATCCAACAGTTAAAATGTATTTCATATTCATACATTATAATTCTGAATAACAATTTCAATCAAAAGATGCATTCGAAATTCTCAAAACTATTGTCACGTGCTAAAGTATTTGCACCCACAACACGCAGACGATAAAAATCATAGGGAAAAAGATACAATGGTTTTAGTGAGTAAATTAGAAGAGAATATATGAAATTAACTTAGGGAAGAGATGATATAATAAATTAGAAGAAGTCAATTTTTTTTCCTTTTTTGGTATGTATGTGAGTAGAGAGACATATTGTGTGAGGGGGGGGGGATTTTGGAAAATATTTTTTTTATAAATACTTTTTCTTTACCTAGCACAAACAAAATTAAAAAATTCTTGTTTCATATTTTCTCGTGTACAAAGTAGACAATTAGGCAGTAATGTACTCACCAAAAAATTCGACCACCAGATTTTGATGATTCTACACTTTTAGACTTCTCTGATTCCGAAAAATTCATTTTTCGATTTATGCCTCTTTGTCTGTGTTGGCGCCTTTCAACTGTGAATTGGCATTTTGGAGATAAATGGTTGCCAGAATATGTGAGCGCGCCAATGCGCACTGCTACGCTATGTAAATGTTTCAAGAGAAGAGAGCAAAGACGTGAGAACAACTCTCAAGTAACCTTGGTACAATAGTGTGTGTGAGTGATAGTAAAAATAAATGTTGTGTCGTGAACAAGGGTTCTGGTTTAAATTTCTAATTAAACGGACTTTACATTATACGCATCCGACTCCACTGCTAACCGTGAGTTTGGACGGATACAGTCTGTCTATGAACAAGTTAACTCGAAAGCGGATTGAGCTGGACGGATGAGATTTTCTGACGGTGATATTTGATATGTTACTCAACTTTAGATTTAACACACAATTAATTTCATTATGCCTTCCAGGAATTTAAAATTCATTCAATACCATATTAGTAAATGCACATGAATTATATGGCAAAAGTTAGGTTTTAAGAGTAATTGTTCATCACACCTGATTAATTTCAACATTTTAAGCCAATGGCCAAATAAGTTTGCTTTGTGCAGTCTTGATCTTTAAAATAAAACATCCAGGTTTTAAAATACAAATTTAAATAAGCCAGATCGGGATAACTCTGTAGAAGTCGGTTTGTGAGAGATAAATGATGACAGAAACATTTTAGATAAACATAATTTATTTTAAATCTGATTTCACTTTCTTGGCTAAATAACATATGCGTATGGATGTGACATTTCAAAACGCAAATCATCACACTCAATACTAGTATAGGGCCCTTCCATAGATGTAAATATATACTCAAATTAACATATCTCCACTCAGGGCAAAGCTACATAATGATTTAATTTTTCAATTTTACTGTGACAAAAATTATTTAACTAAAACTTCTCAAAATGTTTTGCATATATATATTATAAATCAAATTGTATTAATATGTGTATTGTAAAAGTTGTCACAAACATCTGCAATAAAACTGAACTTGATATTTCGTTAATACATATTTTCTAATCTTGTAGACAAATTCATGAGAATAAATAACACAGATACAATAATTTATTATTAATTGTGTGCAGCATTAATTTTTCATCTGCCAGAACAAATCTCAGCTGTGATCAAATACTCATGATCAACTAAATTAAAATTTACTGTTCAGAATTATTTTAAATTTTTTTTAAAATTTTTAATGGCCTATCTTTTATATCAGTATACATTTAAATTTCAAAAAAAGAAGAAAGACATATCTGCAAGGCGATTTCCTTCTGGTTTCATTTGCTCGGGAGCAGTCAGGTAAGGTGGTTTGCAATGGGTGTTGGCACAGTTCATACCGTCTTCAGCATTGGGCTTTGCTGGGGAAATTCCGGCATTGTTCGGACAACAGAGGGATCTCTCCTGTACTATATGGATATCGCAGTGTTCACACCAATGCTTTAGTGCTCTTGTCAGCAATTCTGAAGTGTTTCAGCGTGGTAGCACGGCACAGGTCCTTCTTTCCTAAATCTGGACCAAGTTGCTTTCTTGGACGGCTCTGGACGGTTGTAGCCTTCTCCGCGGGCTTCTTGTCACTGTGTGTCTTTCTGGCTTCCACTCCTCGATATCGCTCCGGACAATTTCCAGTATCTAGGCTGAAGATGTCTCATGTCGACGGCGGACATTGCTCGAGATCATAACTGGCCTGCGCACCTTGGTGCGTTTTTCATTTATCAGAAAACAGCAGTATCTTTCTCACAGTCCCATATTATTCAGCTTCAACGCCCTAACTTCAGCGCCCAGATATAAAAAAATCCCTTTTTTACCTCCAAGAGAACTGTAAAATCTTTGTCTCCAACAAAAAGTCTTGCTTTCCACCCGCAAACACTGCCATTTGGAATCGCCCGGGGAGTCGCCTAGTCCTCGCCAACAATGCCAATTTCGAATAGCGATGAAAGCTAAGTAGAATTAAATTATACTCGCCAAAAAAGCAAAAATAGCCAAGCGCTCTACAAGTGGTTAGATCACTCATTTAATCGCTGTGTAAATGACCAACCAGAACGAGCTTTCGTTTATCTGCAGGCAATCATTGAGTTTTTAATTTAGTTAGGATGAGGGGCTTAACATTAAAAAATTATTCCGACAAATTGTCACCGTGGAGCCTGTCATATGGTAAATATTCATAGGGGATGCGCTTTCACCTGACCAATAGAAACCACTGTCATAAGGGGATTCGAATCTCAAAAAGAGGTCAGGGATCAGTAAAGAATGCACACATTTCCACTCTGGAAATGCAGCCGACTTCTACGGGTCTATTCTGGTACCCCCTACACTTGCATCGCTTGCGGAATTTATAAGTGGGTTCGAATCACTTGTAAGAAGAAAAAAAAGGGAAAAAGGACAGCTGAGAATTTGCTTTCACAGTGAGCTTGCGTGTTGAAAAAATATCAGGCAATGTTTCGGATATAGCACATAGGGAATGCAAGTTTTAAGTTAAAACACAGAAAATTATTAACATTTAGGATTGAAATAAATGTGGATTTAAATTAGAAATTAAACACAAAAAATTATAAATAATTTGGATTAAAATAAATGTGGATTTTTAAATATAAAATGTAGAAATTGTAGAAATTTGAATCTTAGCGAGTTAATACAAAAAGAATTTTGTCAATGATGACAATTTGGCATGTACCAAATTTGTAGATTTCTATCAAATTTCGGACAAAATTGGTCTATGGGAAGTTCTGTTCATCTGTCCGTGTCTGTCCATCCGTGTGCATGCGATCATAATAATTCAGAAACACAAACAGCTAGGAGGATAAAAAATTGGCACACATCATTGTAGATGTTATCGAATTTTGACCAGGTCAGTCAGAGGGGAGGTGCATCTGTCGGCCCGTATATTCGTGTGTATGTGAACACGATAATTCAAAAACGCAACGACTGATATAAATGAAGTTTGGTATGCGGTCCTGGGACCATAATTGTATACCTATATCGAATTTTGGGGCCAATCGGTTGACAGGAAAGCGTCTAAAATATATATTCGAATTTCTTCATTATACTAAGAACACAAAGCTTTTCAAATTGCTACGAACCTGTAATAAAGTTTCCCTGCCATTTTGGTATTATGGTAGGAAAGAGATATTTACAGAGATTATTAATGGATGTCAAGCGAATGACCCCGACCTTGGCGACAAATTAGCTAAATTTGGAGACAAGAATAAAGATTCTAGAATATGAAAGAATTATGGCTCTATCTATCTTAGGAACCGAGATCTGGAGATACATCTGGATAATTCCATGTGACGTCATGCATGGTCGGAAAGTTATATATATCCTACGTGCTCAAACGAGTTTATGTGTCTTGGAGTCTTGTTTGTAGAGCGAGCTGGTAAACTGATAGATGGGGAGCGCTATTGATAAGGCTGTTACTATAATTTATTAGTGATTTACTGTCTGCTTGCGTTGTTAATTTCTACAAGTGCTGTTCTTTGTGTACATAGTGTATTCGGGAATATTCATGGAATAAAACATCGTTTCCCACTATGCGGCTGATCGAAATTCATTCACGACATCTACAGGACGATTATCGTCACAATATTGCGCTTACAAGAGAGTCGGTGAGGGGAGACATTCCCGTTTAATGTCTTCTCTGATACCTTCGAGATTTTGCCGCCTACCTCCCCATCCCTTGTAGTACGTTCTGGGATGTAAATTTTCATAAGGGGAACCGAAAGGAAGGGGTTATACTGTGCAAGTATACTATAAAGTCGATAGGAGAACATTCCTTGATGGTTAAAAAAGTGAATGCTGAAACATTTAGATTCTATTTATCTGTTTTTCAAGTTGCTTCGCATTCAGTGGCGATTCCTGTTACGTAATCTTGGGGGTCCCCTAAATTTTAATCCTTCTCTGCTCATAATACATATTTATACCACTTATAATTTTTTGTCTTTTTTAATAACTTTGAGTAGTTTTATATTTAATGAATAAACTTATAACATTTTTCTCT
Organism: Araneus ventricosus; assembly: GCA_013235015.1. NCBI lineage: Eukaryota > Metazoa > Arthropoda > Arachnida > Araneae > Araneidae > Araneus > Araneus ventricosus. The sequence continues at coordinate 69,585 of BGPR01006785.1, read as the reverse complement.
TATAATGTATAAGTATTTTAACAAATTAACTTCAATAAAAAAATTTAATTCGAAATTTACTAAACTGAGATTTTGAAAACACTTGTATCGCGGAAAATTTCTCAAATATATTTCATCACCATTTATCACTATTTATTTAATTATTTTATTAAAAATTATCGAAAAAATCCTTTGGATTGCAAGAAGTGTCATTCAAATTTAATTACTATAAAAAAACTTTTTCAATTAAATTTCTGTTTATCATTAATTTTCCTTCATTTTCTTACTTATTTTCGAAGTTTTAGTTCGCGAAAAGGATAACGGGAACTCTTATTTAAGTATCTATTGTTTTTGGCTATTTTATATTTATTTTCTTAAACAAATCATGGTCCCGCCGTGTTTAGTTAAATATCAAATTAAAGTAATCTGTCAAATTAACTCATTATCAAATTAACTGTTTGATTAATTAAAATTAACTATTTACTTAATTAGAGTTAAATAATTAATTGTTACAAAATCTTCACTAAAACATTTTTTATGGCTCATACTATTTGCCAGCAATCTTTATCTTATAATTATCCCTGTATGCATGTTCCACATCTTTTATTAAACCACTGGACTGATTTCAATCAAACTTTGCAAACTTTTTATTTAAGAAAAGAGAATGGTCACCTTCAACTTTTCAAAGCCTTAAATTTGCTTAAAATTTCACTTAATTAAAAATTAAGCAAGGCTTTTTTCCGCGATATCTTTCATTTCCTAAAATTTGTTTCTCTCATTTCAATATTTTTTCAAAATTAATTTTAAACTGAATTCGTAACAATATTCTTGTTGAAGAACAACAATAATATGAAAAACTTTTTCAGAAGGAAGAATGTTAAAAGAAAGTTTTAACTGTAGACGATTAACAATTTATATCGAGACCAACTATTGATTTATTTTCATGCTTTAAATTAATGAATAATTAACTAGTTAATTTATTTGTTTCAAAATATTCATTAAAACCTTTCTCTTACTTTAGGAATTGTTAACAACATTTGAAGTACCTATATAACAAATAATAATGTATGGAGAAAACGGCTGTTTTTAAAAATCGCCTGTTTCAATTGATATTCTAATTTTAATGAAAAACGTTTCAGATCAGAAAATGATTTTGTGTATTATAATATTTATACAATAGTAATTTTTATATTAAAAATATTAAACATGAAAACATTTTAATCCGGAGCAAAGTCAGGTATATCAACTAGTTTACCGTATAAAATGCGGAAGTGAATGAGGCTGATGGGAACTCATAACTTATAAGTAATTCTTGCTGTCAAAAAACTTTCAATTCAAAAGTAGTTTGTTATGATAAGGTGATAATTCCTCTAATTGAAATTTTCTTTCCATTTTTAATCGTAACGGAGGTATGGGGAAAAGATAAATTGGGGGGAAGTGAATATCGCTTTTTAGCTCATAACTTCTAAGCAATTGTAGCTGTCAAAAACTTTTAATATGAAAGTTTTTCGTTATGATTATGTGATAATTCCCCTAATTGAAAGTTTCTTTCTATCTTCAATCGTAACAGAGTAATGGAGAAATGATAAATTGGGGGGAGGGGGAATTGAATATCGCTTTTCAGCTCATAACTTCTAAGCAATTTTAGCTGACAAAAACCCTTAATATAAAAGTTGTTCATTCTGATAAGGTGATAATACGCCTAATCGATTTTTTTCCTTTCTTTAGTCGTAGAATTGAATTATATTTCCTATATTTAGGCATTTTAACTCATAACTTCTATAAAATTGTATCTATCAAAAAAGTTTCGATACAAAAGTTGTTTATTATAAAGAGGCAATAATTCGCCTATTTTGAGTTTTCATTCTATCTTCAATCGTAAAGGAATTATGGGAAAATAAAATTTTCAGGCCCCCACCATTTCCATCCCCTTTTAGCTGGATAGCCCATCTACAAACTCGGTCGATATCTTCACCGACTTTGCAACATGTACCTCGCCGGTTAAAATCTAATCAAAATTACTGTAGTCATCGTGTTCACAAGATAACATCGGCAAAAGCGTTATATACATACTTCTCTACTAATAATAAAGAAAAGAACATTTCGCCTTCTATTCTCATAAGGATTAGAGCTACAAGAATGAAAGCGGGTGGAAGAGATTGCAAATAACGAGAGCTTTCCAACAAGGTGTAACATGCGTAGTCTAAAACGAACTTTGAGTTAGGGGGAGAGGAGGGAAAGAGTGGGAAAATCACTTTTCAGCTCATAACTTCTAAGCAATTGTAGCTATCGAAAAAGTTTCAATGTAACAATTGTTCGTTATGATAAGGCAATAATTCGCCTAATATGAATTTTTTTCTATTTTCAATTGTAAAGGAATTATGGGAAAATGAAATTTTCAGTCCCCATCATTTCCACCCCCTTTTAGCTGGTTAACCCATCTACAAACTCGGTCGATATTTTCACCGACCTTACAACATGTACCTCGCATGTATATATATATATATATACATGCGAGCCTATCCGACCTTGGGTTCTAGGTGTCATGATCGGTGAAGATCTGCAGAAATTTTCTGAAAGTCGTGTCATGAGAACCATTGCAATATTTAGACTTCCTATAAGGAATCTACCTAAAATATGTTGTATTCATTAAATAACGTTTCTATAGGCATAAAGATTGTTTTCCACATGCAATGGTGATGACAGATTTTTCAAATGGTAAAATTATCATCATGTGTGAAGCCGGAAACCTCTCTATCCTTTTGGTTGCATTTACTTTTTTCATTGTACATGTCGGGGTGCACCCCGCTGTTTTTGTGCTGCAAGTACCTTTCCAACGGCACTTACGATTCTCAGTAAGGAGATCAAAAATAAAATAGTAGGTGCTGTCAACTGAAACTTTTGAAATTTTGTTACTGTAACAGTAACAGTGAGAGCTTAATTTTTGCTGTGCGATCTCATGCACAAACTTATCAGGAGAATTGATCGTAAACTTAGCATAAAATATTAAATAACAAATCTGCACTTATCTCGCAAAGGATGAGTGGCACGTAACAGAGATCTAATAAATTCTATTTCCTTCTGATACTAAATCCAACAGAATTCATAGTATTCTTTGTACAATCGCAAACTCAAAAGATATAAAACAATTGCTAAAATTATTACTTCTTAAGCTGCAATATTTGCATCTAAATATTTTACCCCTCACAATTCTGATGATAACACCATCAGTTAAACTTCATTTGCTTATCTCGTTGCGTTGTTGATTCATCTTGTCCACATCCACATGGACGGACAGAAAGACAGATTCCCGGAGACGGATTTCGTACAAAATTTTGCAGAAATCTACAATTTTGATCTTATGAAAACAAACGAATTTCAATTGTCTAAATTGTTGCATTTTGGAGCTCGTTGAGTTAACAGACATATAGACCGAAATAATTCCACAAACAGATTTGTCGGACTCAATGAGATCTAAAACAAGGAGAAATAAGCAAACTCTTGAGGTCCTACCCTATGCCACTGAACTATGCTGAGAATAGATTGCATTGAAGACTCGGGAACCAGTTAGAAGCAATTGGCCCAATCGACTAAAAACCGGCTCTGTCTCTAATTAAACCAAAATACTGAATGTTTTTCACCTTTGGAGTGCCCTAGAGAACTCATTGCTATGTCACTATAATATGTGCCTCTCGACATGAGACTTTAAAAATATTTCCCAAGTAATTTGAATCCATATCGAATATAGTCTATAGCCCTTGAAAAAGTGGACAAGAATGGATTCCTTGTTTGTTTAATTATATTCTCTCGGAGTATATTTCTTGGCTTTTTACTTTCTTTGAATAATTTTTGACTTCCTTTGTTTTTTGTATGCAGCAGCATATTGCACGCTACTTAAACATTATGTAAATTTTGTAGTGTATATTTAAATTTATTTTTACCATTTTGTTTTAATTCCTAATTTAATTTAATTTTATTATTTTTATGCACTCCATGGACTTGGTGTCTTCAGATAGTTTCAAATTAACCCAACTGCACTGTGAAAGCAGAGTTCGGGCGTTACAGTGAGAACTGGTTTCCTGCTCGAGATTGGCATCTTTCCATGAGACTTGGCGTCTTAAGATAGTTTCAACCTAACCCAACTGCACGGGGAAAAGCAGAGACTGGTTTTCTGCACGAGACTGGTTTCTCTCCATGAGACTTGTCGTTTTGAGATATTTTCAAATTGCACTGTGCAAGGCATTTCAACTGCACTGTGAAAAGGCAGATCTTGGGGGGCGTTAGATTGAGAAAATGGTTAAACGATTTTCTTTGAAAAGGGGTGAGCACAAATTAATTTCTTCTTCACAAATTTTTAGTCGGTAACCTGAATGCCCTTGTGAACTAATCTTCACTGTAAAATGTGAGTTTAAACCTATTCTTTACATAATGGATGTTCAGCGGCTGTTTGTCCAGTCTTTCTGGGGAAACTCGAAAAAATGTGTAAATCCGAAAGCTTTCGGATACTTTTTATGACACATATCGTATATCCTCCTAGAGGATGTGTTTTAGCATAAAAGTTTAGTAACGATGAAGTTTAGAAGATTACTTTATTCGTTTCAAAATCTATGCTTAATTCTACTAAAATAAATGGATTCTTCGATAAAATCTCCTGTTCATTTCATACTACTCCTAACACTCAGAAATTTAATCTATCCCTTTTACAATAATTTTTTCTAATAAATTAGTACACAAAGTTCTAATTCCCGAAATGATATGTTGATTCCTAACTTAAACATAGAATATTTATCAATGGAACAGTGTTAAAGACAGTGATGGAATTTCCTTGTAATATAGTGATAAGATTTGACTATAGGGAATATATGAGGAAAAAAGAAACGAGGAAGAAAGATAGAGGAAATAGAAGAAAATAATAGTAAATAATTACCTTACTAACGTAATAAATTCAATAATAAGGTTTTTTTAAACAAAAACTATGAAAATCTATTCCCTTACTATTGGAATTCTGTAATTTGAAGCCTGCACATTTGAAAACGGATACGTGCCCACAGAACTCCTATGATGCTAATGCGTGGCAAGCAACACTGGTCAGTATCCTAAGAAACCTGAGAGGTAGGAATTATTTTTAAAAATTTCATTTCTTGAATTTATTATATCCATATAAAAATTTGTAAACCTACAAAGCTACTAGAAAAACAAGTTTGGCCAATCCTAATTACAACATGTCAATAGGAACAGAAATTATTTATCTAATATACGATTGATACGAATAAATTTGTAAACCTACAAAGCTACTAGAAAAACAAGTTTGGTCAATCCTAATTACAACATGTCAATAGGAACAGAAATTATTTATCTAATATACGAGTGTATCAAATTACTCGATAACAATTTTTTAAAAAAACTGTTGAGTGCAATTACTTACAGAAAGGTTACCAACCCGCGGTACGCGACGGACCTGTTGGGGGTACGCGGAAGAAATTTTAGTATTGGCCGAAAGCACAAAACATAAAGGATTAAAAGGGGAAAAAGTTATACTTTTGTTTTCCCAGCTTCATGTGAGAAGTGAAAGCTGTTTAAGGCCAAAAGTCTATTTGCGAAATACAGATACAGATAAGCTGATTTTAAATCTATTCGATGAATTTCTTTCTCCAAGAAACCGAAAACTCATTCTTTTACAAAGATAAATTATATAAATTTTCGATTGATTCTTCTTCTGCAAAAATATTCTGCAGCATGCCTTGATTTTCGGGCTCATTTCAAACATGGATAGGTCCAGGTTTCAAACATTTTTATGTTGCCAAGTGGTAGAAGAGATAATATAGACTTAAAATATTTGAAAAAAGGCATATATGAACCAGCGGGAGTGGCCTCCCCTAAACTTTCTCGCATACTTCCCCAAAAAGTTGCTGTTTCTCCTCCCACCGCGTGGATAAATTAGAAGACCACATACCAAATTTCAATTATCTAATGTAAGTTAATAAAAGATTTGCACACATCTAAGCAGCCTTTTAGCTTGCAAGCAATATCTCCGATCTGATTGTTACAAATTTACTACCGATAGTTGTAGTTGAAAATATCATGCACATTGGCAGAGTGCTTAAGAAATTAAAAAAGCATGAAGAACAGAACTGATGAATCAATTGACACTAATTTTGGTTTGTTACTTTATAACTTTACTTTTAACAACTACTCTCGTTCTGTCAGAGAAAAAATAATGCAAAATTCACTCAGAAAAAAATGCATTACGAAATATACAAAATAAAACTAACCGCAATCAAATATGCAACTCTTATTGATAAAATGTTTCGGCGTGAAAGAAAAATTAAAAGAAAACACTCCATAATTAATTCACTTTTATTCGAGAAGAATTTGGCAGTGAGCCAAAACAGAACGTATTACGGGAGCAGCGGTAAAAACGCGTGCCTTTCTTTTGCTTCGTACAATGGCGAAGAAATCAAATATGCAAAGTCAACCAGTTGACGGATTTGGCACAAAATTTTATATGGATCTACATTCATGACGATAAAACTGTGTACCAAATTTTATCCATCTAGCTATTCAAGTTTTTGAGTTATAGCATTCGCATGACTTCGGACATGCAGACAGACAGACTTCCCGTTGACGGATTTTGTCCAAAACTTGATAGAAACCTACAAATTATGTTTAAAGACCACATACCAAATTTCATCCCCGTAGCTCTAATAGTTTTCGAGTTATCGTGTTCCCAGACAGACACACAAACAGACAGACAGACAGACATAATTCCAAAATTGTGTTTTTCGGACTCGGGGAGGTCTGAAACGTGGAGATTCGTCAAAATCTCGAGTTCGAATTTTTTGACGATTACAATACTTTCTCTTTGTATACTTCGTATACGAGAAAGTAAAAAAAGGAGATGGCCACTTTTGCAACTACACGACAAACTTACAGATTAACTTATGCACTTTGCAATCGTCATAGAAAGTAAAGGAGAAGAAAAAATTATTGTTTTTACTCAACCATCATTATTTATAATGCAGGATAAAAATAATTCGGTTAACATTTATGTAACGAGGCAAATTTAAGATGCCTTATACAAAAAGATACCATGCTACCAAATGGCATCTCCTTGCGTGATTCTAAACTACTTATATGACATAACGATAAACTATTAAATTATTAAAAATGTATCCGCATAAATTATAGCTTTTGCAATTTTAAATACCATTGCAGTTTGTCAGATAAATGTTTCTTAACTTACGGTTAAATAAAGCTTCAAATAGCAAAATCAATTTGTAACTCTTTATAATTATTTTTACTTGTAATTACTATAATTCAGATTTTTACTTCTGAAATCTGAACAATAGTTAAATGGAAAGGTTTAAAACAAAGCAACAATTTAAAAAATTAAGCAACTTTGTTCTGAGGTGGAAAACCTTTACGAGTGTAATTTTTCTATCAAAAATATGAAAAAAGTGAAACAAGGACTATGAATATCTGGATAGAATAAGGCTTCATTTCAATATTACAGAACATAATAGGTGACAAATATTTAAATATATCTTCAAATAATAATTCAGAATATGAAAGTGAGACATGCGAATATTTTGAAATAATTTATTAGCTTCTAAAAATATATTTAAAAAATATTTAAAATTATTGTTACTTTCATTGCAAAAATTTCACAAGGAAGCTTATCTCTTGTGATTTCGAACATTTAAAAAACAAACTCTAATCTCAGTTTACTTCTTTCTTTATCGGAGGGGGAAGGGAAGTTAATCTCTGAGAAATCATACGTTTATATTGTTCAATAACACAACGAATACATTTTAAAGTTCAGTATGATAAGAATTAAAGACCTCGAAGTTGATAAAAAATTTTAAATCAATGTTTCCCAACTTTTTTTGTGTCATGCCGCATCTAAGCATTTCTAAAATTCTTATGTCTCCTATGTAACATATACATAATTTTTAATATTCAAAACTTTAATTGTTCACTGAAGAAACTTAATTGATAGGTTTTAGGAAGAAATCGCTAGGGAATTGTTGAGAAACACAGTAAGTGAACTTTCCAAACTTATCATAAACGACTGAACTTCAAGTACGAAATAAGTTTAATAAAAGATTTTTCTATATTATTTTAATTATTAGCAATTATTAATTATTTAAATTTAATGATATTCTTGGACTTAATTCTTGCTATAAAGAGATTTTATGTTAGATTCCAATTTAGTTAACCTCAGTCTCAAGTCTTCCCGTTATCTGATTTCCAGCCGATGTTTTTCAACAGCAAAGCATTTATTGCACTATATCCAAATTTAGCTAAATATGAAGACGGAAACGGTAAAAATAGTTTTCTTCCACATTTGGGTTGAATTTGGATTGATCATTTCTGCTTTCACAAAAAGCCATGCCATCTCACCTTTTATATTAAATAAAGTTTAATCTGACTCATCATTCTGCATTTCTGTGAGTTCTTCTTGATACTTCAGTGACCCCCCCCGCCTTTAACAATCAAATTTCCTCCCTGTGGGACGTAGGCCCACGTAGGGAAACATTGATTTAAATGCTCAATCAGAAATAACAATACATTATTTTGCATTATTATTATGCATATTAATATGTGTCGGTCGTCAGAAACTGCTAATAAAAAGAGAATGGTTAATAAAATATAAATAGTTTTGGAAAACTCTCCAGCTATTCAATCAATTAGCCCTGAAATCTATATCAATAGGGTCTTAGGAATATTTTTCTGAATCAAAAGCTTTACATACATTTTTGTTTAATGATAATGAATAATATATCATATGTTGTTAACATTTTTTCACTTGATATAAATACTCAATCAGAAATAACGCACACATTATCATTAAGCATATTATTAATTTTGGGTCGAGAGGAACTGCTAGTAAAAAGTGCATGGTTCATAGAATATAATTATCTTTGGATAACTGTCCAGGTATTCAATCAATTATCCTTGATATGTTTGCCAATAGGGTCTTAGGAAGATTTTTTTTTAAACAAAAGCTTTAATAACATTTTTGTCTAGTGATAGTAATAATATATCAGAATCTGCACATCAATATTCAATGATATTCAACATTTTCTCTTCATAAATTTGTTCTAAACCAAAATTTAAAAAAGATACTTTCTAAAAGTGGCATATATTGAAATTATGGATTTGAAAAACGTTAAAATTAAGAATTTTCTATATAGAGACCACTATCATTACTAGAAAATTCAAAGCAGAGTTTCTATATTCTCCGTAATCATAAAAATCATAATCATAAAAAACATAAAAAGCCTTCTATTGTCAAGAGTTATATCCTCTAAAAGTTTTTTGACCCTTAAGTAGTTTTTTCTCGACAGAAAACTTATCCCAATTAGAATCCAAAATGAAAAGTAGGTCTTAGACGAAGTTTTCTATGTGGATTCTTCCTTCCTTGGTTTTTTCAATCGCATGTCGTCAATTTTGTTGCGATTTAATGTCTATAGTAGTTTTGTTTTAATATCTTTATCTATCCTCAACGTATTTTGTGCTGCAGGTAACCTTCCGGCGCCATTTACGGATTTCCACTATGAAAAAACTTTCTAATAAAGAAAGTTTATGTAGCCATTTGAAATTTTCCAAATTTTGGCACTGTGAGAGCTGATTTGTTGCTTTTTACATCATTCTTACGAGCTTTCTTTAAAGCGCCTACATCCTAAATTTCATTCGTTTCCTTGATTGGTATGATCTCAGGGGGCTCCTATATCGGCAAAGTCTATTATTATAATCAACCTGTAGTTCCTAACATTCCGTCGGGCGCGTCTAAACTGTGAGATAAAGCACTCATATTTTATTATGCTATATGCGGGTATAACCGAGAAAGTTGAGGGACCTCTAGTATCTTCCTCGCTCCTTACCACTCACACTAGTGTATCGTGTTTTTATCTACAGTGCTCTTTCGATGTGTGTGACGGGCAGATTAATCTGGTAAATGAGTTGCGCCCCAATATGTCTGTATTTTTTATTTCTAGAGTTTTTCTCAATATTTCTTTTTATATAACTGCAAACAGGGTTGGGTCAAAAAAGTGAGAGGGCAATGAATTTACTGACATCCAAAAGTGCTCGAGAGTGTAGTTATAGATAACAAAATTTAAAAATTTAGTTAAAAATTGGCTAGCTTTCACGGACACTATTTCTTTTTTGTGATTCCTAGTTTTAGACAACTAAAAAGAAATAAAAAGTTAATTTTTCCCTGAAAAAGTAGGGGGCAACTGCCCCCCCCGGGCGCGCCGCCGATACTTGCATATGGCTGCGGCCCACCCCCTAATTCAAAGATTTTAATCGTTATTTCCAATATATTGTTTCAAAAATGTAGAATTATTTCAGGCTGTTATCGACAACAGTTGTCATTGCTAAGGAGCCTTACGTGAAAACTAACATCTTCTCCCTCCTGAATTCCTGGACATTTCGTTAGTTGAAATTGCAAGTAAATGCAAAAAAGTTATTTAAAAACGCAAATATAGCTTTGTATCACAGAATAGTTCAGTTTGGTAAGCTTTTCCTTAAGCCTAATCAAAAATTTAACTTTCAATCTCACAGATGAGTTGCGCCCGACCGAAGGTGAAGTAACTTTGGTATATTAAAGCATTATGAGCTACATAACATTTTCCATGACGTTTGTAGCGATTTCTTTTGATGTGATGAAAAAATGCTGTTTTTTAAACGAATAACCCATAGCTCCACTCTTTAAGAAGTAAAATAACAAAGGTATATTAATCTTTAAAAACAATTATGATAAGAAAATCGTTCAGAATTCAAAACGCAAAACATCTCAACATTCAAAACAAAAATAAATTATACGATACCTGCATTTATGATGCGAGGATGTTTTAAAAAATAAGGTCACAAGAGATCTGACGGGTGCACAAATTCACTGTGAATATTGAAATCCCTCTCTCGACAGCTGAGACGATCACAGCATTCAAACGTCGTCGGTTGATGGAGCTGATTATAAAGTAGCGAGTCAAAACTTCAGTTAGAAGACGGCGACGTTGACAGAAACATGGTCAGCGATTGAAGTAAGAAGCGGTAAGGTGATAAGGTTTTTGCGTCTAAAGAAAACCTCCCCACATGAAATTTATCGGCAACTATTTTATGGAGCGAGTGCGATGCTGCGAAAACGGGTGTTGCTTTGTTGTACGAAATTCGATAAAGTAGGAACAGATTGGTGTCGAAACGAGCACAGATCAGGAAGGCTAAGCGCTTTCACTAACAACGGGGTTCACTGAGACACTCTTACTACAGCTCGGACCTAGCACCGAATGATGCTCATCTTTTAGAAAGAAGTACCTGGGAGCTTATTATTTTGTACGAATGCAGAAATTCAGTAGGCCATTTTGCCGTGGCTTCACAACAATGACGCTGATTTATCCTACGCTGTTTTCAATATGTTGTGGTACCAATGGAATAAATGATTCGATAACCATGAACTTATATGGAGAAGTAATATGTACCAGTGCTTTACTAAATTGTATATCTCTTTGGATTCCTGATAAACGTTTCTCTTACAGAGGGCTTGTTACTTTACTTTTTGAGCTGCCCTCATAGATTGAGTTTTTCAATTCGAAATTTTCCTCCGACCATTCTATGAAGAAAAATGAAATATGTGCCCATATTCATCCTGTGATTCTCAAGACAGTTTATTTCGAGCATAAAAATGCAAACAAAAAATGCCTTTTTAAATGTATGTATATTTTAATATGCATGTAATAAATTATTTCTAATGTAAGCGCGGAAACATAGCGTTTTTTTCCAGTTAATACACTTCTCTGTGTGTTACTACTTTTGCTGAAATATAGCTTCGGCAAGAAATTCAGAATGAAATAATCTGCCAATAAATCTTAAAATAGTAATGCTATTTTTTTTCAAAAATCAGTTACTTTGCTTTTGGGTTATTTTATTCGCAATGCAAGAAGCTATCATCTAAAACTGTGTTTCCCCCGCAGACTTTTCTCATAAGCAAAGAGAACTCAACTCATACGACAGAATATAACATAAACTTTTAGACGCGGTTCACGAAATCATGGGTATGTAATTAGAACTTTGTAGAAGACACTAGGAACTGAATGAAAAATTTATCAATATAGATAAAAGTGTGCAATTCCTATGCCATTCATTATAAAATAAATGTTGAATTCTACAAAATGTAAATATAATAGCAAACACAAAAGTTTAAATGTTTGTCATTACTGTTTTAAGGGAATTCTAATAAATTATTCCAATATTTCCTTGAAATAACCTTAAAGTTGCATAAGATGTTAGTTTCTATTTATGCTTAACACGTAATAGTCTTGACATTTCATATTTCCTATACTTGACACATAGTAAGATGAAAAATAAAAATGATAGAAGAAAGAATACTAGAAATATAGTGTATCAATAAAATATTAAATTTTGTAAACTTCAAACGCCAAATATTGAATAACTATTGATGAACCGCTAATGAAATTCATAAGTAGATTGAATTTTATTCTATTTATATCCTCTTAAACGATGAATCATAAACAGAGTATTTTCATGGGATTGCTGTATTCGTGTTAAAATCTATACTAGATTTTACTGAAATAAATGAATTCTGCCTTGAAATTCTCCTGCTTTTTTCTTACTGCTTCATGCACCTGCCTGCTAATTTTAACTCTTCCACATGAAAGATTTTTCCATATAAATCAGTACCCAAAGCATTAATTCCCAAAATAAAATGTTGATTCTTAATTTTAACATAGAATATTTATCAACAGCAAAGTTATTAAAGATAGCGATGGAATTTAATTGGAAATAATGATAAATAAGTTCTTTATTAAAAAGATAAGAGGAGAGAAAAAGACGAGGGAATAAGACACGAAGAAAGATAAGAAAATAATAGTAAATAATATATTAAAAAACATAATAAGTTACAATTTAAATAAGTTTTTCACTTAAGGTATCCGACTGGGTTGAAAAAGTGAGTTTCGAAGAAAAATCCAAAAATCTGTTTTATGATTTAAAAATAAAGCCACAACTTTTAAGATTCTAAAACAGTCTTTTTTTATTCTCATTCCTTGAATATTTTATTCCTTGATTATTTACTTCATTTTATTATCATTTGAACTAATGTGTTATTATACTTTTTAAAATTCGTTTTCTGAAAAATGAAAATTTTATAAAATTAGACCACGAAAAACGCGATATCTCCAAAACAATTCATTAAAATTCATTGAAATTTGGTATGCATGTGCCAAAAACATTAAAGGTGTAATAGACCGCAGATTTTATGATAGCTTTCTTTAATCATGTTCTATAGTCACTTTAAATACGAAACATTGGATAATTTTGGCGAAAATATTTATTTATTAAAATAAATATTATCTTGCGATCTATTGCATTCTAGATAGTGTGAGAAGTACGCATGCGAAATTCAAATTAAACATGTCCCAAATTTTTTCAATTATGCTGTTTTTCTTAACATTGAAATTGTTATTAAAATTCTTGAAAAAATTATTAATTTCAAAAACCACTGATGAAATATGAATTTTTATTTCTAATTGTGACTATTTAAGCCTATTCTTATTATTTACATATGCAAGTCTCTTTTATGAACGCTTTTATAAAATTTTACTCCGAACCTATTCGGGTAACTTAAAACCTCATATTTCTACCAAAAATATCTATGCTGTTATATATTTGCGTATTCTGTCACTTGTAGCCTGTATGCCTTTTCAAAATGGATGTGTGACCACAGAACTCCTTTGGTGCTCATCCTTGGCAAGCAACATTGCCGAGTATTCTGAGAGATCTTAAAGGTAAGAATGCTAAGAATCGTTACTAAATTTAAAATGATTACTTTAAAATTCTTACTAGTTATTGTCTTTCTGAGAGTGGACCGTTCATTTGCCCGATCTAATTATTCTGCGTATTTTGTAGATGAATTTGAACTTGCCAACAGTACAAATGCGCTGTGTCATCAACCAGTTCGGAAGAAATTGACAACTGAAGCTCTCTTTATGCTGTACGTATGAGATAAATTCAAGGATAGCATTTTTGTTACTTGCTGTCTTTTTAAGGGGGAATATTCTAAAATGTTATTTTATAGAAACAACTTTAAAATGCTGTTATTGTTAAGCTACATAAAACGTCGTGCGCACAATCACTTTCTTGTTAGAAATTAATTCAACGCTTTGTTCCTAGTTTTAAATTTGAACTGGTTTATTTTATAGATATGTTTTTTTTTTCTCCTTAAAATATATTTTTTTCAACTTTAAATACAGTTTTTTTAAAATTTGTCTCCCTTCTTTCTGCTGTTATAATACCCATAGAACGTAAATTTCATAAATATTGTTGTTTCTTGTTTAATGAAATGAGACTTGTTTTGGTGATAAAATTTGTAATTATTTTTTGCTAATATAGCTGCTATTTATGATCTGAAAGTGCACTGTAAATTTTAGATAATATTAGAAATCATAAAATCTTAATTCACTGCATGCATTCTTTTTTTCAATCGCAGTTATGTAATTCTATTTAAATGAATTTGATGTATATATAAAAAGAGAATTTAACCCGTTAACGCCCGATTCAATTTAAGACATATTTCATTAAATTTATACTAAATTTTGTTTAAAACACCAATAAAAGATAACTGCAAAGTAAAATTAAATGCGGAGAAAAAACTTTTGGTTTTTATTTCTTTTTAGAAAAAAATATAAAAATATTGTTCAAAATTCATTTAAAAAATGTTTGCATAAAGTAAATAATTTTATAATATAGTGAAATATAAAAAAATAAAAGTACTTTTGCAATTCCTTGCATGACTCAAAAATTAATCAAAGAGAAAATCAAAGCATTTCAAAATGATGACATTTTGAAATGCTTTGATTGATAAATGATTGAAAATTTAGCCAACTAGTGGTATATGCCTGTTGAAAACTTTAGGAGTTTCGGAATACCTATGGACTTCATAAAAAAGAAAAAAATTGGCAATGGAATGCATTCGGCATAGCCATTTGATTAAAAATGTAACTGTCTTCAAATGAGGACGCTAGGATTTAATGGGCTAAATAACTTAAGAAAATATTTAACTTTAAATAAATTATTTATTAAATCATATATTCTTTAATTAAAAATATAACGATTAAATCAATGTCTTAATCTAATTTTGATTAAAAATTTCTTTAATAAGCCGTATACTTTAAATTTAAAATATAACCAGGAAAATATTTTGTTAACTAAAGTTTATGTTATTTAAAATTAGTTAATAATGGTGAAAATGTTAGTGGCGCTCATTATTTCCGATTCGAAAAGAAATGCTATTTGTGGATGTTCGACTTGTTGCTTTACGATATAAAAAAAGCAAGCAGCACTACTTTGAATAGTAATATTTTATATGCATTCATTGTGATCGATATGTCGTCGGTTTAAACAATAATAATCAATTAACAGCATTAAGCTTGAAATCTAATTAGCATTTCTTTGCAAAGGGCAATTGATAAAAAAATCAGACTACTCTCTCTATTTACTTAAATTAATTTGTAATTTTTTTCAGTTGGTTAAGTAGAATAAATTTAATAACGTTTTTACAGAAAACATAGATGTCCATTCGAATGTAACACATAACGTGTCTATAATGAAAGTCCCCCTATTTAGAACTGCCTAATGCCGATCCCATTAATTAGAAAAGCGTGAAACCTTGTAGATAACATAATAAAGAGCTGGAAAGAAACATTCAGCGTAGTAAAGAAATTAATTCCAAGTTGACCATCAGAGGACATACTAACGCGAAACCCTGCAATTCCTATGCACACACACATCTCTGAATCCTTCCTTTTATTAAGTCATCCACAATGTTTCTCACTTTTCTGATGAACGGTTACGGCTGTTACCATTCATCAGAATTCGGACCCTATTCAGCTCTGAATAGGGGAACTTTAACTATATACACCCAACACATAAGCTTTCAATGAAACACTTTCGGATGGATATAATTAAATTTTCTCCATTTAGTGCAGGGCAGAGGAAAACTAGTGATAATATGAACAAAAATTTCGGTGGAAAGCTTAACGTCCTAAAATTATTGACGTAAAAATAATATTGAAAATTAAACGATATTATATTGTATGCGGACAGAACATGATCTAAAAGTAACTAAATTGTCGAAGTATACGGCCACATGACCCTGTGGTACCGAAGGGATCAAGGTTTGAAATTCGATTCCACCAAATATCTCCCATGCATGTGGGCCTCATACTCGTAAAATCTGACGTCGAAAGTCAAATATACTTCCGCTGGTACGTAGCAGAAGTTTCTAATGGTGGTACCAGCTCATGTGTCGTCCTCGTGATGTCACATCGGTTCAAAATTATGAGGATTGTCTCAGAATAATCCTCGCATTGTTTCCAAATGGGACGTTAATAAAACTAAACAAAACTAGTCTCGCTGTATAACTCAGTCATAGTCTTGTTTCAAATAAATTACAAATAGTAGGTGAAATATGAGTTCAAGACATACCAAAAGCTATCATAAATACTAAAATATCGATTTAATTAATGGACTGAAATTAAAGATTATTAAAGAAAATGCCGTATTTTTTTCAGAAGATTTATCTTTTAAATTTTCTCTTTTACCTCGCCATTCGTTTCACTATCTTCTTATGTGAATCCTTAAAAAAAAGTCGTGCTAGTGGCTCATGGGTTTTAAATGTGTTTATGTGACTTGCTTCATGTTTGGGGCGATGGAATTTTGGAATCGAATTTTTATTGACTTCCTAATACGCAGCGGTTCTGAACACTTGCGTGTCCTCGCTGAAAATACATTATTTTAACACTTTCAGAACTTAATTATCAGTTAATCAATTAAATTTTGATTCTATAGCATTGATTCCACCTGGTAGTAGATTTGGGGAAAAAATGATTTCAATATTTCATAACATTTATAAAAATGAATTATAAATCAAAGCCGAAAAAGTACAAAATACAGTAAAGCACCGTTTATACGTTTCTCATTTATATGTCGTTTCATCAAAGTCCCGTTTCATTCGTTATGAAAAAGTACTTCAGTTATATGTCGTTGTTTTCATCTGTTTTAAAATGTTTACTCCTTTCATGTATGTAGACTTAGATAGGTAAAAGTAAAGTTTAAGGTGCGAACGCGTTCCTCTCTACTTAGGATCGACAACTTTTTGTCGCCAAGAGCAAGATGGCTTGGCGATGTGAGAACATTTGTTTTGGGTGCGCAGTGAGCATTTTATCGTTGCCTTGTGCACGCAATGCCTTCAAAATCGCGAGCGGGTGCCGGGCAAATTTTTTAAACTTAGAAAAAACACCAGCCGCTTCGCTTTCAGCAAAGCGGGAAACTAGTAGCTGCGCTTGTTCATTGAATGTTATGAATCAAAGTTTTTATTTTTAAAAAAATCCAAAATGAATTCATACCTCAAAACATCTCTTCGTCAAAGTGAACATGAGCGAAGAACTTCGCTTCTTCACTGATAATTGAACACACAGAAATATGTTAATCTATTAAATTTTATTTATTATCATTTTATTTGAAGCCACTTTTTCGTCACGTCGTCACACGAAACAAATGCATTATCCTATCAGTCAAAAATTTAAAATGTAGAATTCCAAACGAAGTTTTATTCAAATTCTAAGAAATCGACCAATGAAAGCGTACATAGCCCATACATGACCAATAAAATCGTAGAGCTGAAGCACGAAATAAAAACATAACGATTCCTGCGCAACCAAATCAAATGTTCTTCTGCTTGGCGACAAGGAATTGGCGAGATAAAGCGGAGAGAAAGTGTTGCGCACCGTAAACTTTACTTCAACCCTTAGATAAAGATATCAAGACTTCGAAATTATTCACAATTGATGAATTAATAGGAGACAAATTGTCTGGTGCTAAATTAAGCAATAATTAAAAAGCTATTTCACCTCACTTTAAAGACGTAATGAACTCCATAGGAAAACTTAAAACTTAATTCTTTTGTCAAAAGAATAGAGCAAAAATATTCTATAAACTCTTGATTTGATACATAATGATGTACTCAATATTCACAGACAATTAGCACATCACACGACGGTTGAAGATTTCCTTAATTAAACGCGTACCTGCACGCACGTAAATCACATAAGATAGTCTTAAGATCTGCAATAAAGGTAGGAATTTTCTTACTTTTATGATAAATGTTAATTTTAAAATTTAATGATAAGTTTAAAATGATGATGATAATTTAATGATAGTTTTAAAATTTAATTATTGATTTCCATACTATGTAGTATTATACTTGCACTACCTTAAGAAAGCTTAAAATTAATATTTTGAAATGAATTTGCATTAGTATCATTAAATTTGAATTAACTCTTTGAACCCGGCTAGAGTGAGAATTCAAGTGCCTCAAAAATTGGAGTAAATCTTCATTCATGAAATCAGAATTAAGTCCTCCCTTTCTCTACAGAAATTACAGGAGGACAGCACCCTCGGTTGCACGATCAATTGTCAACAGGGAAATGAACTAATTTTCTCCCTTAAAATTCACCTAGGCGCCCGAAACAGCCTGAATCCGGCCTTTGTCGAATGAAGCGGTTTGAGGCGGGATAGGGCTCATAGGGTTAATCAAATTGTTAAGTAAAATTTCGATTATTCGTCTTTTCATTCACGCATCGTTTTGCGTCAGTCCATTGAAAGACGTATAAACGGTGCTTGACTGAAATTAATTTTTTTTAAGTGTCACCTTTCATGACACTCATAAATGTCTCTTTTTATAAAATTTATCTTCAGAATGTGCTCTGAACAGGGTTACTTAAATTCTAACCATCCTGTTCCTTAATGGCCATATATTCTCGCTTCTTGAAATATTTAGTTTTCCTTGTTTCAGATTTGTGATTCTGCTTTTTGTAATCCTAACTCTGATCCGGAGCGCAGTCGGTGTGTACGAAAGTTGTAAAACGAGTGGGAAAGAAACGCATTCTTCGATAAGCGAAAGGAAGGAAAAGGCGGCAGATGGAGCCACATATGCTGAAGAAGAAAAGAAATTATTTGAAACCTCAATCTACGCAGGTACTAAATCTAAGGATATTAGGGGAGAGTCACCGAATTTGCACTACCTGGATATATTTTAATGTGCTGCTATGCTTTGGCTGATAGATATTGTGTTTTTCACTTTCTCGTATACGAAGTACACAAAGAGAAAGTATTGTAATCGTCGAAAAATTCGAACTCGAGATTTTGACGAATCTCCACGTTTTAGATCTCCCTGAGTCCGAAAAACACAATTTTGGAATTATGTGTGCCTGTGAACACGATAACTCGAAAACTATTAGAGCTACGGGGATGAAATTTGGAATGTTACACATAATTTGTAGGTTTCTATTAAATTTTGGACAAACTCCGTCCACAGGAAGCTTGTATGTCTGTCTGTTCACTTTTATGTGAACACTATAACTCAAAACTTGAATAGCTAGATGGATAAAATTTGGTACACAGTTTTATGATCATGAATGTAGGTCCGTATAAATTTTGGGTCAAATCCGTCAAAGTGTTGACTGTCTGTCGTTCTGTATAATCGCAAACTTGTGAACACAATAACTCTTTAAGATAATGACTTAGATATATGAAATTTGGTATGTGGCCTTCTAACCTTAATTGTAGATTTGTGTGCATATTCATTTCAATCCGTTAAAAAAAGTTATTCAAATTGCATATTTGGTTCAAAATGCACATCGCGACTGTGTGTTGGCGAGCGTTTCGCATATCTTACTCAAGTTAGTATAGTTGGCTTTTGACCTTGGCGCTCTACGAAGGAAATTGCAGCGAGAGCGGCAAACGCTTCGTTCCTCCGACCTTGGACCTTTCATCAAAAAAGAATTTTAAAAAATGATACTCTCAAAAATAACACCGTAAATCATATCGAAATTAATAATTCATTTTCCAATGTGAAAATTGAACTTCGACCTCTACCGGGGTTGGGCCTTTCAGACGCTGATTGGGAACCTGACAAAGAAGCTGCTGATTCAGTTGCGATCGTCAGGGGAGTTGGAACCCTAAGACCGTTAACCCTAACCTTGTTACTTTGATGTACATTTTCTCACAAGCTGATATAGACTCATGTTTGAAATTTTTTATACAAGTAATGTACATCTTTCTCATTACACTGAAATGAGCTTTTGGTTAATTTTTATTTTTTTGTAAATTTACAAAATATTTAATTAGACATAGTGAAATGTTACCCTGTTTTGACAAAAAAATTGTAAAACATAAAGTTTGGAGTTTTTTTAAAAAAGCTCATTTCAGTATAATGAGAAAGATATACGTTACTCGTATAAAAAAATTTTAAACATGAATCTATAACAGATTTTGAGAAAAGGTACATGGAAGTAACAGGGTTAGGGTTAACGGACTTAGGGTTCCAACTCCCCTTCAGCAGATGAAACTAGCAACTCAACGGACTTGAGACAAAATAGAGCATATTATTGTCCATTCCTCAGAAACTACCGACAAATTATTAGCAATTTCTTTCCATTTAAAATAAGACAAATAGCCAAAAAAGTGCACGCAAGAAAGCTGAAAGATGTAAGCAAACGTAAATTATATATTTTCTAAAAAGATTAGGAATTTGCGAATGAAGAATTTTTCTCTGTAAGTAATTCTTAAAATTCGCTTTATCACAAATAATGGATTTTGTACCAAGGAAAAGAAGTTACGCCCGAAAATGCTGAAAGATGAAAGAAAACATAAATTGCATCTTTTTAATTTTTTTAAAATTAGGAATTTGTGAGAAAAGGGCATTTTTCTTTAGACGATTCTTGAAATTCTCTTTATCAGAAATAACGATTTAAAGCTCGTTTAAATATGAATCATGTACTTCCAGACATGAAACGCCTTTAGATCAGTCGATTTTCCTTAGAAAGGAGGATGGCAGCCGTGGAGAGGTTTCTCTGTATTTATTAACACTTTCAAATTCACTACGCGTTTCGTTTTAAAAATTACTAAATTTATTTCAAAAATGAGTGTTCGACATGTAGCTGATCATAAATATGTAAAGGAAAAAAAACTGGCATTTTTTATTTTCATGAATTTTGTGGTTTCACTGTGAAATCAATGAACGGAAACTGGCAATCTTTCCTCCGAATAAGTTATTATCGAAATGCAATTTAATTTATAAGCATACGTGAGTATTCTGGATATTGAACTTCCATAAAATTCAATATTACTTGCAAAGATTCAATTTTAAAAAATATCAATTTGTGCAAAAACCCTCATCATTCTGTTTCTCTTAGGGATCAAAAGCAATTTAGCTCTTGCAATACCTATATCTTTCTGAATACTAACGGTATTGAACTGGAATTCTTATATAAGTTGCCTATATATCTGGCTCTTAAGTTCTGAATGAAAAATTACGCTACATTTCGCCCATGCGCAGTAAAAAAATGCTTAATGTGTGGTTTCACTGCGAAACCAATGAGCGCGAAGACACGAGTATTTTACCAAACTTAATTCTTGAATTACGAATCCAAAACTTTCCAAACAGAAACAATTAAATCCTGATTTCCTTAGATTGCTTTTAATCACATTTTTTACTCATTGAAAGCAGCAATTAAATAATCATTGTAATATCTGAAAATATCAATTAATTATTAAAATATTTCTTCAAAATAATAATTGAAACTGTAAAGAAGTTCAACTGCTTTGTAAAAAACTAACATTCTTCGTTTCTTTAGATTTTCTGACGAATCTGAAAAAAATTCTTGACTGCTTTTGCATTAAAAGTAACGCAAGGAGAATATTAAATACTGTATCAACACAGGAACAATTTAGCAGCCTGCATGGAATCAGAGCCATCACAGTGATTTGGACCTTAATTGGCCATTGTGGCATGTTTTATGGTGGTGCAGTAAGTAAGTACCCTTCAGAAAATATGGTCCCATGTAACAGGGATGGGGGACCTGCAGCCTTACCAGTTATTTACAATTTGCACTGAAATAATAAACTTGCCTGTAGTATAATAAAAATTACAGAATAATAATCTTCTTTTAGTTATTTTTTATTGCCCACGCCAACCCTGCTTACCGAAAGAGTGTAAAGCATGTCACGAGTCAGCGGGAAGAAAAATTCCAATACAAATGTTAGCGTAATACAATAAAATATAATGCAAAAAATTAGGTAATATAATACAGAGCAATATAAATAAAAAAATGCAATATAAGTAGTACAGTATAAAATTCAAATGTCGATATAAATACTATAAAATACAAACAACAAACATAATAAATAATTACAAACATAAAATATAGATAAATACAAATATTAATAATTCCAATATCTCTAATATATATAAAAGGCAATGTTTGTGTGCATGCGTGTGTGTGTGTTTGTCTGCGATGTCCAGACGAATCTATCGCACTTACAGCCATGAAATTTGGCACACAGGTAGTCGTAATGGTGACTGAATGCACCTCGAAGCCGAAATTTTAAATTTTAATCTAGAATCTTTTTTATTTAATGTTTTGTGTTGTTTTGGTTGATTTTTCGTACTAATTTCTCAATAGATTGGTTTCGAATAACTGTACGACAAAAATAGATACACCATCGGAAAGAGCACGCGATTTCCGTTCTAATGAAGTTAGTGTTGAATTTCTAACGTAATTTACTGAATTTTGAGAATTTTTTAAAAAATAGTCAGTTTTGCTATCTAAATGTTAGTTTTGTTTTTAAATTTGCTGCATCCGATTTTCTAATAACACTATTATTTTCAATTTTTTTTAGCTTATAATTAGAACGGTTCTGTCGGATTTAAAACAAGAATGGTTAAAATATCTTTTATAGTTTTTTTTAAATTAATTTTTTTCTGGGCCGTTGCGAGTTATTTTTCTCGATCGAGTTCCAAAAGCGGCACTTCTTCGGAACGTTGATGCCAATTTTGATTGGCCGACGCGTAGGATACGTCATGACCTTCACCTGAATGAATTACTTCGATTATTATTTTCGGATTTGATTTATATTTTGCTTGCTGTATAATAATCATTTTCACGTTCCAATTTTGTAATATTGTTTTGGATTAACGTACTCTGTACTGTAGCGTGAAAAAAAAAATAAGCAGGAAAATCAAAAAATGTGTATCTTTTGTTTTGATTTTGTTTTCAAAACTTTTTCATGTCATTGTGGGCGGTTCTTTTTTTTTTTTTCATTTTGTTAAAGTCCTGATTCCACGGGCAACGCCGTGCGCGTACTGCTAGTCTATACTTATAAAAGGCAATGTTTGTGTGTGTGTTTGTCTGCGATGTCCAGACGAATCTATCGCACTTACAGCCATGAAATTTGGCACACAGGTAGTCGTAATGGTGACTGAATGCACCTCGAAGCCGAAATTTTAAATTTTAATCTAGAAATCTTTTTATTTAATGTTTTGTGTTGCTTTGGTTGATTTTTCGCACTAATTCCTCAATAGAATGGTTTCGAATATTTGTACGACAAAAATAGATAGACCATCGGAAAGAGCACGCGATTTCCGTTCTAATGAAGTTAGTTTTGAATTTCTAACGTAATTTACTGAATTTTGAGAATTTTTTAAAAAATAGTCAGTTTCACCATCTAAATGTTGGTTTTGTTTTTAAATTTGTTGCATACGACTTTCTAATAACACTATTATTTTCAATTTTTTTCAGCTTATAACTAGAGCGGTTCTCTCTGATTTAAAACAAGAACGGTTAAAATATCTTTTCCCGTTTTTTTTAAATTAAATTATTCCTGGGCAGATGAAAGTTATTTTTGTCGATCGAAATTTCTTCAGCGACAGTCTTTCGGAACGCAGCTTTCAATTTGATTGGATGAAGGGTCAGGTGACGTCATAATCTTCGGAGGTTTTTGTCATGTTCTAAGAATTTTTTTTTTCATTTTGTTGAAGTCCTGATTCCACGGGCAACAATTTTTTTATATTGTTTTGGATTAATGTACTCTGTACTGTTTTTCTACATGTTATTATCGCGGAAGAAATAAGTCGGAAAATCTATAATGTGTATCTTTTGTTTTGATTTTGTTTTGAAAACTTTTTCGCGTCATTGTGGGCGATTTTTTAAAATTTTGTTGAAGTTCTGACTCCACGGGCATCGCCGTGCGCGTACTTCTAGTTAATAAATAAATACCGTAGTGAAAAAGGAAGCATACACAAAATAAACAAAACTGAAAAATTAATAAAATCTAATAAATAGTAAATAAAACTTTAAAAAAAGAAACAAGATGTACCCTTTAAAAAAAACGTCTGAGATACAATTTAGAAAAGAGAGATAGGAAAATTTAAAAAAAAATTGAAAAAGAAAAGAAGCAATAATAAAACAATTTCTATAACTATTAGACAAGAACCTTTAAAATTCTTAATAACTTTTAAAATAATAACCATTACAATTTGTACGGCCTTTTGCCCGACTGCCAAACTTTAATGAGACTTCATTGCCCCTGGATTGCACCTTGTCTGAGGATTTCATACCACACCCCTGCCATCTAACAATATCTTTATGCAATATATAACTACCATAATGCAAAGTACAAAATCAGGGAAAGATTATAAAATTCCTGAATATAACAATTGTTATATTTAACATAACTCTTCGTGCCAATTTTCTGAACTTCATATGTTATCAAAATTGAAGTTCCTCTTTTCTGATAACATGATTTTGTAACCCAGTTGTTTAAAAGACAGAGTGAAAACAAATCCAAGAAATTCCTTGCCCAATGTTCTTGAAAATGTACACCATGTTTCGCAACAGCAATACAACTGCGCGGCTAAGCACAAAAGTCCCCAAATTAGTGGCTTTAAAAGGAAAAATTTTTTCTCTCAAATGCTCCCATCACGCTTTCTAATAGGCGTTGCTATGTCAAGACCTGACAGGCTTCAAAAGAGGCATGATTTGATGAGCATTTATCTGCTGCCTCGGGAGATTGAAATAGCAAAATCTTTTAGAGTATGTTAGGGGCACAGCATTAGCCATTAGGATATCCTACATGAAGAGTGATAACCACAAGGATAACCCCGACATGCCTAAGCATCCGGGTTACTGAATGGTCAATCGAGCAATAACTGTTCCTACAAGGCAACCAAGTAATAAAATAGCTTTTCCAAACATACTGATAAAGAAATGTGCTTTATCTTCAATTGCATAAGATAATCCAAATTTCAGTAAGGAAATGTCGGCAGATGTCCTAGTAAAGGAAAAAAATGTGGAATAGCCCCGGTGGGAGCTATAACTCCGTGTCATCAATTGAAATTATTCCAAGAAAGTGGACGAACCTCAACTGTTTACAATGTAAAGCATTTTGTTAAAAGGAAACAAAAATACAATAAACATTTTCGATTGCGCTTTGTGCTGCTCACTTCAAATTCCACTTCATTTTAAAAATAACAAACATTTTACCCTGACGTTTAGTTAGATATGCAGATGCGCATAGGTGCAAGGCTCAGAACAAATGTCGGCAATTGTTTATGAAAAAGTTTTAAAGAAATGGAATAACTTTGGTAAGAACCACAGCTCTGTAGCATCAACTTCAATTATTCCAAAAAAATAGGACGATCTGCCTCTGTTTACACTGTTAAACATAATCACGAAAACAAAAGTACAACAAACAAACGGTAATGAAATTACAGCTAGCATTTTAGATTGCACTTAGTGCTTCTCAACTCAAACTCTAATTCAATTTAAGAATTATAGACATTTTACAGCTCTGAGGTGTAGTTAAATATGCAAATGTATATTATATATATATATCAGTGGCGAATCCAGGGGGGCTATCGGGCTGCAGCTTCCCTGCCCCCCAGAGGTAAACCAGAATTCTTGATTTTATTTAAAATCACTACAACTGTTTTTTCTTAGTCTCCCTTTTAAAAAAGAAATATAAAAACGTGACAACATTGCTTTCCAACTTGACAGGCTCGAAGATTTTCCTACTTTTCTGGTTATTCCACTTGTTCTTGTAGCGTTGACGCGGTCGAAAACATTTTTTTGTCTAGTTATTTCATTGTATTTTTTATAAAATTATCGAAAGTATTGTGCTTTTCTTTATGATTCTTATTATCAGGTGAGTAAAGTCTATAAAGTTAAAGTGTTTTTGTTGACATAAGCCCTGAGGTTTGAAATTCGTCACGACGATACAAAATTTTTATGACCTCAGCCCCCCCCCCCATCTCAATTCTGGATTCGCCAATGATATATATGCATGCTTAAAAAACAATGATGAAGACTGTGAAAGTGTTAAACGAAAGTGAACTAATCAACTTGCATTAATTTGTTAAACGTCAAAATAAGGAACGTTCATAAAAGACAAAAATGTATGAGATATCATTTGGTTTATTATAATAAGATCGTTTCAGAACACTACCACTGATCTAATATATACCATATTGTTGTCTCTAGAAACACCAGACAAATTCCAGTTAACTTTGGACTTGCAAGTGACTCAAATTATTAAGAATGGAATTTTTATAGTCGATGTGTTTTTAGTTCTTAGGTAAGTATTCACAAATACATTAATGTGTTCACAAATTAATGTTAGAGTTCTCTTTGAGACCTCTTAAAAATAAAAATATTCGTATATAAATATTTTGTAGATATTAATTTGGTGTAATTTCTTCCGCTTATTTATAATCTATTCTTCAGAGCTATAGTTTAAATAATGTTTTAACATTTTAATTGCAATAATTTCTATTGAAAAACTGTCATGTATCTTCAGTGTTTAGTAAAATGTTGCTAAAAAAATCAACGAAATTATGGTAACTTACAATTATTGATTTATATATGAAATATTTTAAATGTTAAAAATTTAAAGGGACAGGATAAAATAAGTAGATATGAAATAACAATGAAATATTGACTTTAATTTTGAAATATTCTTATCAATCCTTTTTTACACAGGATTGGCAAAAACTGAACTTAATTAAAATATTACAATGATTTTTCAAAGAGCGGAACATATTTTCAAAATAATATTTTTCATTAATAATAATAATGGTGTAACTCATAAATTTTTCCGTAACATTTACGAAATTCCAGATCGATCCACTTAGCATTTAGGGGAAAGTGGGGAAAAACCGGGTAGCTTAAGTTCGAAGGCCTGTTGGAGCTAAACTATTCGACATAGAGCTTGTCAAATTTTATTAAAATATTCATTGTTTATCGGAGTACAATATATCTTTCCAGAAAATTAATAGTTTCATTACTTTATTTATCAATGATTTTTTTTATTAAAAAAAAGTCAAACTACCTGCATTTACCCCAATAGCGCGGGAAAACCGGGTACACATGTTATCTCTATGGGAAATTAAGAAAACCGAGTTTTCAGTGGGAAATTTGCGATCATTTTTATTTCATACGACAGTGTAAGAATATTAGTTACAAAATTCACATGTAAAGTAGTCGTCTTCTTCCAGCGCGCCATTGTAGCTTCCGTGGGCACAGCTAAGACAGTTCTAGGTAGATTAATTATAGGAAGTCTACCTATTGCAATGGTTCTCAACGTATCATGACTTATACAACCAAAAATAACCTTCGTTCAAAAGTTTGTATATATATATATATATATATATATATATACTAGCTGTTACCCGCGACTTCGTGCGCGAAGAATTTGAATTATTCTTTTTTTTATTCACGAATGTAAATGGTTTATTGCATTTTGAAAGGGAAAAGTATAAGTTCTGACGGTTGATAATACTCAAATGGACGGCTGACAGGAGTGTACTGTACATGTACGCTGATATAGTTATGTGAATTGTTTATCTATGACAATATACTTTTGTATACCACTTTATTTGCACGGATGTAGAGGTTGTGTGGGCTGGACACACGTGAACACGCCATATATAGTAAACATGACCATGCGAAAAATATGGTTTTTCCAAATGTACGCCTACCACTTTCAGTGTCTGGCCCTGAGCCTGGCAAATGATATTTTTAAAGGGATTTGTTACCTTTTGGATAATGATAATGAAGAGGAATTTGGAGATGATAAATCCTTCGGTGTTATCGGAAGGCGCGAAATTAAAACACTCTCTCTTCTCCTATAGCAGACATAACAGTAGCTTTCACGTCGTTTGTACCAAGATGTGTAATTTGTAACAGTGCGCCATTGCGCAGTCTCGGTATATCGAGGTTACGTATTAGTAGTACTGGCACACCTACTTTCAATCTCGGCTTGTCGGAAGGTGCTCCTGACAATTCTAAGATCTTGAAGAGCTCTACAGAATATGATGTTCCTTGTTAATGCCCATTACCGTATCTACAGAAGGATATTCTGTAATATCTCACTGTGAAAATTAAACAAAACAACGAGAGAATAATTCACTAACGTTATTGGATCACTGTGTAACCGTATTAAAAGCTGTAAATGCTACCACAACAGGAAACCGGAAGTGTAAAATCTCCTTTGTTGTTTATGGTCAAAGGAAGCAATATTTTCTTTTATTAACTTTAACACTGGCAAAAGCCCGCGCGCGAAACAGTAATTTGGCTTGAATTTATTTCTATAAGAATAAAAAGTATTGTTAGAAATTACCTTAAAAATATTTTTAAACCTTTATAGCAATCAGAGAAAACGTTTCATCGCAATGGAATTAATAGAATTAAAAAGATCATTTTCTTGTCTTTAAAATGGCATAAAAATAATTGTTGTCTAATAAAGATTTCAGAAGTTATTGGCAAAAAACGTCTAAGCATTAGGCTTAAAAGCGGCTAATGTTCGTTATTTAATTAAATATCTTAAGAACTAATTAACTCTGAAATTTGAAAATAGCACCTTTGACCTAAAAATATGCTCTAGAATGCCGTGTGTAAATTTCACGTCGCTACCGTTCACCGTTTAGGAGGAGTTCTTGTGATCGACCGACAGACAGACAGATACATGTAATTTCTGCCTTATTTTATAGATATTCATAAACATAAGCAAAATTTTCAGAAATAAAGATAAATTAGTTCAAAGTCTAACCGTTTCCTAGCAGCGAAGTAGGTATAAATTTGCGTTATATCAAAATCGTCTGCACGCAAAAAATTATTAAAATTTAAAAAATGAATAAAAATTGAAGGAAAACTGTCACAGAAATAAAATTAATATCATTGAAAAGGTAAACGTTTGAACTTTAAGATGGTATAAAAATCATTTTTATCGAGCAATTTGTTCCGAAGTTACAGCGGAAAAAGGGATCACGTGATAGTTGATTTTAAATATCATTTATTCCACATGTTTTCGCATTCCTGAAGGATCACGTGACAGTTGATTGAAAAATAAAATAATCTTCATCGAGAATCGCTGAGTCAATGGGCTTTGTTAATTATTTAATTGTTGTCTGTAGTCAAAAATAATTAATTTATTGTGATTTCACCTAACCTATGTCCGTTCTTGGGTTTCAAGCTACAACTCTGCCAATTTTCATCCAAATCAGATTGGTAGTTTTGAAGTGAAAGTTTTACAAACGGACAGACACACTTTCGCATTTATTATATTACTAGCTGTTACCCGCGACTTCGTGCGCGAAGAATTTGAATTATTCTTTTTTTTTTAATTCACGAATGTAAATGTTTTGTTGCATTTTGAAAGGGGAAAGGAAAAGTTCTGACAGTTGATAATACTTAATTGGACGGCTGACAGGAGTGTACTGTACATGTATGCTGATATAGTTATGTAAATTGTTTATCTATGATGATATACTTTTGTATACCACGTTATTTGCACGGATGTAGAGGTTGTGTGGGCTGTACACACGTGAACAGGCCACATATAGTTGCCCATGGGAAAAATATGGTTTTTCCAAATGTACGCCTGCCACTTTCAGTGTCTGGCCCTGAGCCTCGCAAATGATATTTTTACAGGGATTTGTTACCTTTTGAACTGAGATGATAAATCCTTCGGTATTATGGGAAGGCGTGGAATTAAAACACTCTCTCTTCTCCCTATATCAGTCATAACAGTAGCTTTCACGATGTTTGTGCCTAGGTGTGTAATTTTACACCGTGTGCCATTGCGCAGTCTCGGTATATCGAGGTTACGTATTAGGAGTACTGGCACACCGACTATCATTCTAGGCTTGTCGGAAGGTGCCCCTGACAATTCTAAGATCTTGAAGAGCTCTACAGAATATGATGCTCCTTGTTAATGCCCATTACCGTATCTACAGAAGGATATTCTGTAATATCTCACTGTGAAAATTAAACAAAACATCGAGAGAATAATTCACTAACGTCATTGGATCACTGTGTAACCTTATTAAAAGCTGTAAATGCTACCACAACAGGAAACCGGAAGTGTAAAGTCTCCTTTTTTGTTTATAGTCAAAGAAAGCAATATTTTCTTATATTAATTTTAACACTGGCAAAATCCCGCTCGCGAAACAGTAATTTATTTCTATAAGAATAAAAAGTATTGTTAGAAATTACGTTAAAAAATATTTTTAAATCTTTATCGCAATCGGAGAAAATATTTCATCGCAGTGGCATTAATAGCATTAAAAAGATCATTTTCTGTTCTTTAAAATGGCATAAAAATAATTGTTCTCTAATAAAGATTTCAGAAGTTATTGGCAAAAAACGTCTAAGCATTAGGCTTAAAAGCGGCTAATGTTCGTTATTTAATTAAATATCTTAAGAACTAATTAACTCTGAAAGTTGAAAATGACACATTTGCCCTAAAAATATGCTCTAGAATGCCGTGTGTAAATTTCATGTCGCTACCGTTCACCGTTTAGGAGGAGTTCTTGTGACCGACCGATCGACCGACAGACAGACAAATACATGTAAATTCTGCCTTATTTTATGGATACTTATAAATGTAAGCAAAATTTTCAGAAATAAAGGCAAATTAGTTCAAAGTCTAACCATTTCCTAGCAACTGAGTAGCTATAAATTTGCGTTATTTCAAAATCTTCTGCACGTAAAATTTAAAAAATTAATAAAAATTGAATGAAGAATGTCACAGAAATAAAATTGATATCATTGCAAAGGTTAAATTTTTATCTTTAATATGGTATAAAAACAATTTGTATCGGACAATTTGTTCGGAATTTACAGCGGAAAAACGGATTACGTGATAGTTGATTTTAAAAATAATTTATTCCACATGTTTTCGCATTCCTGAAGGATC
>BGPR01006785.1:0-33493 GCA_013235015.1 Araneus ventricosus | reverse complement strand
AGATGACATTTTAGTAGCTTCTTCAACGGAAGATGAACATTCAGAGCGTCTAAAAGTAGTTTTCTCTCGATTAGAGCAATATGGTATTCGTATAAATCTTGGAAAGTTGGTTATGGGAGTGAATCAATTGGAATTTCTAGGATACATGATTACTCCGGAAGGATCAAAACCCCTTCCTGAAAAAGTAAATGTCATCTTGAATTATAGATTACCGGAAACCATTCACCAATTGCGTACTTTTCTTGGTCTAATTAATTTTTATAGGAGATATATCAAAGATGCTGCCAAAAATCAGGCGGTACTCCATGAGTATTTAAAAGGTACCAAGAAAAAAGATAAAAGCAAAATTCCGTGGACCAAAGAAGCAAAAGAAAAATTTGAGCAATGTAAAAAAGATTTAGCAAATGCTACATTATTAAGTTTTCCTAATCCTGATTCACCATTAGCTCTCTTCACTGATGCTTCAGACTACGCAGTTGGATCCGTACTGCAACAGTTTGAAGAAGACTGTTGGAAGCCTTCTTTTCCAAAAAGTTAACAAATGCTCAGAAAGGATATAGTACTTATGACAGGGAACTGTTAGGAATATACCTTTCGATCAAACAATTCATGCATATCTTAGAAGGAAGACAATTTACAATATACACTGATCACAAACCTTTGATGTTTGCTTTTCAGAAAAAGAATGAGAAAGCCTCACCTAGGCAACTACGTCATTTGCAATATATATCAGAGTTTTCAACAGATATTCGTCACATTGGCGGAAAAGAAAATATGGTTGCAGATTCGTTATCCAGGATAGAATCTATCTCTGAAATAGATTATGACAAAATTGCTGATGCACAAATCGATAATCAAGATCTTAACGAACTACGCTCGAAACCATCTTTACATTTTAAGCAATATCCTTTGGACTCTGGTAAGCTACTTTGGTGTGATATTTCAACAACAAAAATTCGTCCATTTATACCTCAAGATTTTCGGATGCACATATTTCAAAAATTTCACAGCTTGGCTCACCCTGGTGTGAAATCTACAGTCAAACAAATAGCTTCCAGATTTATTTGGCTCAAAATTCGAAAGGATATCACCCAATGGGCAAAATCTTGTATCCATTGTCAAAAGAACAAAATTAATAGACATACTCGTGCACAAATTGCCACTTACAAAGAAGTAGATGATAGATTCAGTGTCATCCATATTGACATCATAGGCCCGTTTCCTCCTTGTGAAGGAAAAACGTATTGCCTTACCTACACCGATCGATTCACATGTTGGATAGAGGTTATTCCTTTAGCAAATGTGACAGCTGAAACAGTAGCTCGATAATTTTATGATCATTGGATTTCACGTTTTGGAATGCCGTACCGTGTAATCACTGATCAAGGTAGTCAGTTTAGATCTGAACTCTTTAAAAACATTGGTGTTATTTGTGGATTTAAAGTATGCACAACCACAGCATATCACCCACAATGTAATGGGAAAATTGAAAGGATCCATCGGACCTTAAAGGCTGCGATCAGAGCACACAATTCTATTAAATGGACTCAAACCTTATCAACAGTTTTGTTGGGACTAAGATCGGCTTTACGTGGTGATACAAATTACACAATTGCACAAATGCTTTATGGACAATCTATCAGGTTACCAGGAGAATTTTTTGAGAAACCAAAAAGTATCTTGGATACTGATACGTTTGCTAAAGAACTACAGAAACAAATGGAACTGTTAAAACCAGTAGATACTCGCCGACGTCCTTCTCAAAAGATTTTTGTTCATAAGGACTTGCATACTTGTACACATGTGTTCATACGCACTGATAGAGTTAGGAAATCATTAGAACCTCCTTATGATGGACCTTTTCCAGTTGTGAAAAGACACGACAAGTACTTTGCTGTCACAATCAAAGGCAAGGATATCAATACATCTATAGACAGATTAAAACCAGCATATTTGCTGTTAACTGAGGTAGACGCGCCTCATCACAAGAAATTAGATACTGCACCAACATTGCCCAACGGAAATCTGACTGACCATCAAGAAACTGAAAAACAACAATCAGATTTGCTGGACAAAAATGTTCAGAAAAAAACTACACGCTCTGGTAGACGTGTGAGATTCCCAGCGGGTTACAAAGATTAATTGCATACTATTCATTGTTATTTCATATTCATTTCATGTATTTTTTTATATTTGTATATGTGTATATTTTCTTTCCCTTCATATTTGTATACAATTGCATGTAAATTGGAAAAATTTGTTATTTCTGCAAATTGTAACTGTATCGTAACTATGTTGTTACTGGGGAAGGAGTGATGTAGGAGCTCTCTCTACGTATGATATTATCTTTGTTGTCGCGAAGTTTAGTTTCCAAAACTGGCAACAAAAAGAGTTGTTGTGATAGAATCGAGACGGATGAATAAAGTTCGATGTTTGTGATTCTAAACGCCTTCTTTCTTTTGAATCTAAATATGCCTAAATCGTTCCTGAAATATAATTTAATTTATTAATTTATCCCATGTATTAACTGTGCATAAGCGCGCTACAACTACGTGTGCCGTGTTCACGTGTGTCCAGCACACACAACCTCTACATCCGTGCAAATAACGTGGTATACAAAAGTATATTAGCATAGATAAACAATTTACATATCTATATCAGCATACATGTACAGTACACTCCTGTCAGCCGTCCAAATAAGTATTATCAACTGTCAGAACTTTTACTTTCCCCTTTCAAAATGCAACAAAACATTTACATTCGTGAATTAAAAAAAAGAATAATTCAAATTCTTTGCGCACGAAGTCGCGGGTAACAGCTAGTAGTTAAATATTTTTCAAATAATCATGATTCAAGTAACATTTACAATATATACACTTATTAAACTAATAATTAAAATTAAAATAATGTTACGTTATCAATAATCACACGAATGAAACACAGGAAGATAATTAGATTACTAATGTATTAATACTAATTAGATTAT
Source organism: Araneus ventricosus (assembly GCA_013235015.1). Classification (NCBI taxonomy): domain Eukaryota; kingdom Metazoa; phylum Arthropoda; class Arachnida; order Araneae; family Araneidae; genus Araneus; species Araneus ventricosus. The sequence continues at coordinate 30,507 of BGPR01006785.1, read as the reverse complement.
TACTACTATGGAAAAGACAACCCAGAATTGGAATTCCAACAATCAAATGACAATCGATCTTGGGAATCGATTATGTCGCATTAATCCAAATTTGTGGCGCCAACCCTCTGCGACAGCCAATTGTTGGAAAAAACAAAAAGTATGGGAGTAAATCTCCAAAATATTTCAAGATAAGAAACGAGAAAATATAACTCAATGCTTACCAATTCATTGTCTTAGCTATTGTATTGACATGAGCTTTATCTGAAATACAGTTCCGCATTTAAAGTGACAATATTATTTCTATATTAGGCTATAAATACTACATTAAACTCATTAAAAAATTAAACTATAAATTTAACTTAAATTCATTATAATAATATATATTAATATGGAAATGTACTTAAAAATAAAATGATGCAATCTTATTCGTAATCTAGTCTATCGCCATCTACCTATGTAGTGAAATACTATTAACTTTGTGAATTCAATAAATATGATCACTTCAAAATAAATAAATCTAAAAGACTATTAATTTAAAGGTGTTAAATATATTTTATTAACATAAGCAAACATGAAATTAATAGGTTTTCCATATCTCAAAGCATTTTCAATAAATGTATCAATATATGATCTCTGTTTTTTTCTGTCTGTGATTAAAATAGTGCATCTATGGATATAATTCAGGACAATATTTCTATAAATTATTAACCGTTTTGGAACAGCAATACTGATATTGCTGTTCCAAAACGGTAGCATATTTATATTAAACTGAAAAGTGTTTCTTTTATGAAAAAATTTGAGTGCTTAATTTATTATCAACTGTTTTAATTTCAAGATCTTGAAAATCTACAGAAGAAAAAACCTCGTTAGTTTTTAGTAAAATCAAATACTCTGGATAAAAGTCAATATGTGGTGTGTATTCTTCTACTTTTGAACATATTAATAAATCATCAATATACCTATACAGGATATAAGAATTATTGTAATTCATTTCTTTTTCATGATAGTGTAAATATAAACTACCTAGAGCATCACTTTCTACTCCACCTTGTGGAATACCTTTAGTTTATAGATATAATTTATTGTCAAAGCTAATATAATTTTCATTTAATACAACTTCTATTAATGTTTTATATTTTTTAATATTAATCACTTTATTTATGCTAAAATCTTCATAGACCTGTAATAAAATTTTCATCAAATCTTTGATATCTATACTATTGAATAAATCTTGAAAATCAAAAGTATGCACAGAATAAACATCAATATCTTTAAAACTCTTTATAATTTCATAGCTATTATTAATAATAACTGTATTATTTTGTTCTTTTAATTTTTTAATTGTCTCTTGCAGATATTTTACCTGTTTTCTTTATATAACTATAACTACCATTCGTTACACTTCTAAATTTGATAGGATTTTTATGAAATTTTGGTGTAAGAAAAATATAGGGATAGTTCACTTTCTCACAATAAATATTTAATTTTTTATGAAAAGCTTTCATTCAATTGTCTATTTCTTTTATACTAAAATTAGTTTCAATATGTGCCTCATTATTTAGAATATGTTCTGTAAGCATCCTACAATAATAATACTTACAAATGATAGCATAATTGTTAGGTACTTTGTCAACATAAACTATAACAAATTCCCTCTGCAGATCTTCTATCTGTGTATTTATATCTTTGTATCTAATTTCACCATTTGTTTTAAATTTGTGTCCATACAAATCATTCAGAACTTTATGTTTGTACTCCTCAAAAGCTTCTAGAGGCATATTATATTTTATTGCTATTTTCAATATAAATTTCTCTCTCTCTTTTTTTAATTGTGTTTTAATACTCCCATTACTAGAGATATAATCGTTCTATGTTTCGTTTCCTTTTTCATTAGTTCTCTTAATATACTATTATTTAAGTCACCTGTAATTACATGTCCATGCTTTTTATCTATAAAGTAGTTGTATACATTACATATACAATTGTCAATATTATTACTTTCATTAATTTTAATACATATATATATATCCCAACCTTAGAAGTTTGGCGCAAAAGAAAGAAACTTGATATTTCGTAAACATCCGGACCCTATATAACGCATTCGGTTCATTCATTTTGTCACGTCTCCCGTTGGCTGCATCCCTCAGTCTTAGGTTCGTAAAATTATTTCTAATATTTGGTATTTCATTCGAATTCTTGGTCTATCATAATGTTCGGAGTAAAGGACCGTTTTTTTAGCTTTATATTCGCAGTATGTATGTATGTACTGTTCGCAGTATCTACTTATGTACTGTTTGCAGAAAACATTATGATTTCTCTAATTTTTTAGCGGTTCATATAGATTTTACTTACCCTGATGAGCATCTATACGCTTTTATCGTTAAACTACAGTCTTTCCATTTAATTTCAACATTGTTTGATTTTCATGACATTGATATATATGTTACTGTGAAATACCGAAATTGGAGAATGTCGACTTTCACCGGTGAAAGTCGACACATACCAAATGCGAATGTTGATATTCACCGGTGACATGACTACGTGAATGCTGACAATCTCCAAATTTCTGTCTTTCACGGTAACATATATATATATTAAATAATCAAAACTTGTGTTATTTTTTTCAATATATACAAATATTAATCTAAAAATTAAAATTAAATTACCTTAACAATATTCTTAAAAATAAAATACAAAAGATAGTTTGGATATAGGCTATTACTACTATGAAAAAGACAACCCAGAATTGGAATTCCAACAATCAAATGTCAATCAGTCTTGGGAACTGATATGTGCCGCATTAATCTAGATTTGTGGCGCCAACCCTCTGCGAAAACCAATTATTGGAAAAACGAAAAAGTAGCGGAATAAATCACCAAAATCTTTCAAGATTAGAAGCGAGAAAGTATATAATTTATAACATACCAATACAATATTCTTAATTATTGTTATGACTTGACCATTATCCTAAAGACAGTTCCGCATTTAAGTGAAATCATTATTTCTAAGTTAGGCTTTTAATACTATAATACAAAAACACATTAAAAAATTAACTATAAATTTAACCTTTTGTAATAATATATATTTTTAAAATGTACGGAAAAATAACTAAATGAATATATGATGCAATCTTATTCTTAATCTAGTGGCGCCATCTACCTATGAAGTGGATTACTAATATCTTTGTTAATTCCATTATATATGTTCACATCAAAAATAAATCTAAAAGATTATTAATTTAATAGTGTTAAATATTTCTTATTAACATAAACATACATAAAATTAATAGGATACCCATATCGCATAGCATTTTCAAGAATATATATATATATATTTACTTGAATATTTCAATTAATCAAAACGTGTTATATTCTCAATATACACATATATTAATTTAAATATATATATAACGCATTTGCCCATGTTATCTTGTGAACACGATAACTAGGTAATTTTTATTTGGTTTTAACCAGCGTGGGATATGTTGTATGGATAGTGAAAATCTTGGTCTTATTCGTAGATGAGCTATCCAGCTAAAAGGGGGTGGAAATGGTAGGGATTTGAAATTTTCATTCCCCCATAATTCCTTTACAATTTAACATAGAAATAAATTTCAAATTAGGCCTAATAATAACTAACAATTATTGCCTTATCATAACGAACAATTTTCACACTGAAACCTTTTCGATAGCTACAATTGCTTAGAAGTTCTGGCTGAAAAGTGGTTTTCCCTTCCTTCCCCTCCTCTCCCCCTTAACATGCATATTCAAGCTATGCATGTTACCCCTTGTTGGAAGGCTCTCGTCATTTGCAGGCTCTCCTAATCTCTTTCATTCTTGCAGCTGTAATCCTTATGAAAATAGAGGGTAAAATGTTCTTTTCCTTATATCTCCGGACTAAAGTAATAACCTTTGCCTTCCAGCTTGCCGGCGGCGATTTTTTTTACATTGAATTAACCCTTCATTTTTTTATTAAAATTAGAAAATTCATCAATAAAAAAAACAATCAACGTCTGATGTGTTTTTAATGTTTTAATCGTAGGAATCATCAATACTGACTGCCCGGTCTTACGCTACTTAGAGTACCCGGTTTTACCCCGAGTGCGGAGATTATAAAAAACGAAATCGAACCGCGCAATTATTGGAGTAAATACTTATTGTTTGATAGGGTATAAATCCTTAGTAAACTTATAATAAGCTGGACTAAATAGAGTTTTTATAACTGTAATGATTTTTTAGTATGGATAGTTTAAAATCAAACGAACATTAGAGAGTTGACATCTTAAAACAAATAAACCTTCACAGATGCAGTGCATTCAACAGCTACAACACGCCACTGTGACTGTTTCTTTTTCTTGACAAGTAGAGTGTAATTCAGTATCTGTCTGCTAGACAGGAAACTTAATAGCGCCAGAATCAAGGTTACTCGGTTTTACCCCACTCACCCCTACATTGATTGTTTTCGTCAAATATTTGCCAATCGTAAAAATGGTATGGAAAAAATTATTAAAAGTTTAGTTTAGTAAAATTTTATCTCAATCTAAACTTTTGCTGAAAAATCGTCAATGCATATTCAAGCAATCAATCATTACTTTTGGATTTGTAAATTTATACTTTCCTATTTCTCATTTCTGTTTCATTCGAAGAAGTTTTTTATGATTGAAAAATCTGTATTCATGCGATTTTTTAAGTTCAAATTAGGAATTATTATTTTCTTTACTTAGAGTGTGCGGTATATTAAGTTTTGAATTTTACAGATAATATAGTATATTATATCATTAAATTTCTTAATATCGTATTTTTTAAGTTTTAAATTATGTGTTATTAGATTTCTTCCATATTTATATTCCCTACCCATCTATTTGTGTACTTACACGATGTCCGTAAGGGACGCTCACAGTACAGAAACAAGAAATTTTTACAATATGACATGAATTTGACCTTACAGAGGGCTCCTTAGAATGAATTGAGTATAAGAAAAGGTTTAACGGAATGCAAACTCACATGAGCACAACCGGTGCATTAAGAACAACATTTCAATTCGTAAGTAACAAGACACAGTCCATGGCAAGTAGGACACAGTTTCAATGACAAAATCTTTAGAGTACTTGATGTAAGTTTTCAAAGGGCTTGCTGTCTGAAGATATACACGCTTCCCATGTTATTATTCATGCAACTGTTTGTTGCTTTTCTTAATCTGTATTCTATTGAGCTTGTGCTGCATACTTACCAAGTATATTCTTCTCTTTTACTTAATTCACTGTCAAGCAGCGCCCCCTGTAGTGGTCGCCGTTCGCGTTTGCGATCGCATGTTCTAATTAAATATGTCTGTCTTGTTTCTGTGTGTCTGATCTATCCTTGAAGTTTTTAAATGACTTTTGGAACCCCTGTGTAGTTGATGGTCAGATATTTAGGCGACAAATTCAAAGAGTTGTTAGTTGGGGTCGAGAGGAAGTGTTGCAAGAAACGTCTTTTTAGTGAAAGAATATACGCAAAAATATGTATTATATACACATTCTGAAAATATATTCTCAGAAAAAAATTTAATTGTTTGCAGATCATTAATAAATAATTTAGAAAGACATTTAAAGCATTTTCCCTCGAAATCGAATAATTAAAATAAGAATGATAGTCATCACAACTTGAAATTTTGTTGAGATCAGGGCTTGATCTTTCGAAACACGCTGCTGTTTTGTCACTTTCGAAGAAAATTGCTCAAGATGTCATTAGAAAATAACCCTTAATTATCTACACAGCAATTTCGACTTTTTTGTAAATTTCAAATTTTGAAAAACGTATTGCATATGTATTTTCGTGATTTCCACCGACCAAACGTCGTTTCCGTCACCATGTTTCTTTACAATTTCTGTTCCTCTTGATGTCTACTAACAATCTCTTGAGTTTGTCGCCAGAATAATTGAACTACCTATATAATACTTGGTTAATCAAAAGAGTTAAATCAATTACGAATGTCGGTATCTTCTTCTTAAGCAACGACAGGAAGAAAAATATAAACACAATACAGAGGAAATATTGAAGTGTTTTCTGCACAAGTAATAATAGAATTATCTGACTTCCCTTAGTCACACTTGCAATATCCATGCAGTTTTCCATTTCACTACTGAAGTATGGTAGTTGCACACAAAAGATGCGTTAAGACAAAGACTATGACATATACCAGTGAAGTGAAGACATAAGAAATAACTTTCAGAAGATTTAGAGAGCCACATGCAGTTATAGAACGCCAATTAATGACTGCGAACATGCTGCACAGAGTCCTGCGTGAAATGGGTTACTGCATGCATGTTGCCCATATGAAGAAGGGAAGTCACATAAGGCATTTATTACGCATCTAAACCAAACTTCAAGCTTCCTTATGTATTGTGTTCAAAATTATTTTCTTCCTACCTTTGTTTACAAGGAAGTTATGACCATTTGTAGTTGTTTTGAATAACCCTGTTTTTTTAATCAATCCCAATCAATCGGAACACTCATCTATATTTTACTTTCTTAGTGGATTTTTAAACGGATATTTATTTTCTCAACACTACGAAGAAAAGAAAGGGAACATTTATTTTACGTACACAGGTTTGTTAGGTATGTAACTTTTACCCTTCTAGTCCTAAAATTCTAATGCATTGTATTTTATGAATAGCAATTCAGATCATATCATATGTTTCCTTTATTCCAAAAATTGAACATTTCTTTTCTGAAATCACCTTAAGGTAGTTTCTAGTAACTGTTATAGGTTATGTTCGTCTCTGAAAAATTATCACTGCTACAAAAATGATTTGCATAGATTTTTATTTAACATTGTTTGTGTTCTGTGTGCAAACGAAGGAATTTTGCAACTGATTTTTCAATTTCTTCCTAACATGCTAGAGTTTCGAAAATGTCTACCTTTGTGTGCCTTCAATTTATTTATTTATTTAAGGCTCTCAGCAGCCTGGCCTACCGTAAAGGGTGTAAGGCTGAAAATAGGACGCCGGAGGAAACACAAATCCCAATAAATGACACTATCATCACTAAAAAACCCTTAAATAACAGTTCAGCACTTTGATATTTAACAACACAAACAGTCAGCAAATAACTAGTAACGACAATAACCGCACTTTCAATAGCGCTCAGCTCACCAGCTTCCTCGCTCGCGCTGCGGACGAAACTCTAAAGTCGTTCCCAATGGATCAACGCTACTACCGCTCGGCGTCTAACAGCTTACTAGCTCTCACAACGGATAGAACTCCAAAGACGTTCGCGATCCCAGTCGATTAACACACACTCCGTCATCCACGCGCTTTCCTTATATAGTTTCCCGGCAGGCCGTGACGTCACATGGAATGATCTAGTACATTCAAGCGTATCTTCTATCCTAATAGAGATATCGAGAAGATTCCAGCACCTTTGAGATCCCATATTTCGTTGCCAAAGTCGCAAAATTTGTAGCCAAGGTCAGGGGTCCAGACGCGGCTGCTGTCGGTCATCTCATACTTACCCCTGTAAAACTCTCTTCCCAACCATAAGACTCACATTGCTGAGGAGCGACTTTCCATGCTTGTAACAGTATCATAATTCATATAGAAACTCTACAAGTCTATTAAAACACTAAGAAAAATTAATAAATTTCTAAATGAATCATTGAACTCAATCCTGCTAATTATAAATATGTATCATAAATAATAAAATAATTATCTCGATTTTTTTATTTTCTTTTCTTCAAATCGAAATCGCGCTCTATGTTGCTTGATTCTGCTATAAAAGAAAAGATTAAGATGATTCACGCTTCTTAAAATTTTAGATATAATTTTCTTTGAATAAACATTATACATAAATTTTTTTGATTTTTTTTTTCGGCAAGAAACGCATTATCGCACTTTACATTGATTTATATGAGAAAAATATTTTCGCATAACGCGTAACCTTTTGGAACGAATAATGCTAGTTATGTGAGGTTTCACTGTAATCCAGTCATTTTTTACTTACATTTCCTTTTTAATTTTTTTATTATATTTTACTTATTTTTGGAGGTTCTTATAAAATCAGAAAAACACTCAGCATTACCTATTTTTAGATAACGCGAAATATTGTATGTTCTCGGATTCCGAAACCCTCTGCGCTTTTGCGCATGCGCCAGGAGGAGTTATTTTCTCTAAAATAGCGGGAAAGTGAAAAATGGAGGGGGAGATGTTTTCATTTCACTTAGCCTGAACGAACAAAGAACTCCGGAAATGCGATCATCTTACTCATTGCCTGTCACCCCTTTTCGAAATAAAATCGTCCAAAAGTGCTAGTCTCGGGATATTGAAACGATTAGTACCTATTAATGATTTATGAAAAAACTGAAATATTGAAAATATTTTTGAACCATAACATGTTTTTATTTTGTAACTTAAAAGCAATCAACTAGAAAAATTAGAATAAATTTAAAATAAAAAATATTTTAACTTAAACTTCAAACAAAACAACAAAAAAATTTATTTAAAAACAATAAAATTTAGAGAATAAAATTTAGAAAATAAAATTTAAACAATGTAACGCGCAATTGCAACTGCAAACAAACAATGGAAATTAATATCATACAAAGAAAGCCAAAAAACAAAGATAAACTCAGAGGTAATCTAAACAAACAAGAAATCCATTCTAGTCCATTTTTTCAAGGGCTAAGTACTTGATTTGAAATGGATTCAAAATAATAATTGGAAATTTTTTCTGTACGAAGCGCCAAATATAGCTTCTCTTAGCCCGCAATTTCCCAACAAGAAACTAATTAGATCTGAACATGAAAAAGTATTATTTCAAAGGAAATATGAAAAACAAAACACATACATAATAACGCTAATAAGATTGATTTAAAAATATCAGTCATCTGGCTTTTTTAAAGGTAGCCATCATAAATAGAAACTTACCCAATGCCCAGAATAGTGAAAAACGAGAAAAAAAAATATCCACACAAACACACGCTAACTTTCTTTTAACAAAAAGAAATCAGCTTATGCTTTAAAGAAACACTAGTCCCATGCCGCCATCTATATTCGAAAAAACAAAACATAAGAAGTAAAAACAGGAATTTTTTAGGGATTGGAACTATTTAGACAGGTTAATAAAAAAATATTAATATGTAATTTTATTTTGTGTGCAGATCAGGAGCTTTTCCTGTTAAAGTAAATATCATCACCAACTTTGTGAACAAATATATCTATTGAGAAAAATGAAATAATGTAGTTGCATTTAAGGAATTATTTCCATTGCTCGAAAGTATGCAGATACAGCAAAACCCCGATTAACAGCAATCCGGGTTAGCAGAAATGCCTCTGAAACCCCAATCCACAAAAACACGTATTGTACTGCAGGGAAATAATAGCGAAGGTGAGACTTTTTTTGCAACGGTATCCCCACTTTTTTCTTTAAAGCCTCCGCAAAAAAGTCAGTGATTAATTTTAGGACACTAAAATTAAAACTTACTGGTATTAACCAAATTAATTACGATATTTTTTACCTGTGCCTGTTAGTATTGCGCCCGAACTCGCCAGTGCGAATATTGCGTCCCAAGGAGTCTTAACTTTAATAAAGAACATAAGATTAGCCTACAAAGAGAGTTTTAATTCGTTTTACACTCAAAAAACATTTCAGAATACCATACTGTAATTAGATACAAAATAGTGACAGTGGCTTAACCGAAAAAGTCGGTATCCGAAACGGCCTTCAGTTCTGCCAATCGTGGTTGTCGCCTTTCCTTTCCTTTCGCGACTAACGGGACACATAAGTCCTGAAAGAATTCTCAGAAGTACTCTTTGTTTAAAAATGCTCATTGGGATAGTGAAAGTATTTCCCATAGGTCCTGCCAAGTTTTGGGAAGGAATTTCCATTTATACAGAACATGAGGTCATTCCTTCAGGTTGCAGCATTGCATTTTCTTCTCTCTGCGTTGCATCACCTCATTTGATAGCGAACATATATGTATGTCTTGTTTGAGAAAATAGTGTGTAATTTCAATAAAATTTTGATTGGTTTATAAATCTAAATTGCAAACCTTTTATTTTTTTTCTTTGCGAAATTTCTCAATTAAGACTACTTGGGTACACATGCCCCAATGTTCACTGCGGATGGGGCATGTATGCCCATCAGTATGGTCTGGTGCTAAATCCCGGGATGTATTTTTCTAAATACAAATCCCCTTTGTTTTTGGCAATTTATTGTGGCCTATTCATAGATCATACTAATAAATTTAGTGGCGTTGGAAAAAAAATCTTGTCTTGAAAGGATTAGTTTCCAATACTCAAAACATTAACTATTACTTTGGTGTAATTAATTCAAGCGGAATCCGAAATCACACAGAATCGTAACAAATGGTTCATAACCAAACAAAAAATATTTGTTATTTAGAAAGAAACTTTGTGTACTATGAAAGTATTTAAAGCCGATCATCCATATTGTAAAGAAAAGTAATCGTTAACCCTTAACATCGCGACGGCAAAGATTACAAGACGGAGGTATAGACACTGAAACTGTCCATGTTAAGGAAATGGGAGTTATATATTGATACGTTTTAGACCGAACACAAACATATATATTTTAAACCGAAAGTTTTATTTTAAAGTTTATAGAACACCACTTAATTCCTGCAATCAGAATGCCCGATTCTTTAAGTAGTTCGATAGATATGGTTCGTCTTTTGATTTGGATGTATAGTTTTTCTCTTTTTCTGCAAAAAAAGTAACATTACATACCTGGTATGAAAACCTACATAAAAAAGAAAAGAATACAATATAAAATAAAGTGCAAATATAAAAATGAACACTTAAAACTTATTTACACGCATTTGAACGCAACAGAGTCCCATATACATTTATACGAAACAGATGGAAAGGCATGGAAATAAATTTCAAGATGCCCTAAAAAATAAATTACATTTTTGTTTCTAAATTCTTGCTTCAGACGAGTTCACAAAGATATTTTGAAGAGGAGAAAAACAGCACCAAAAATTTAATTTCGTGAGACCAAGTGTAAAGTGCTCATGTGCTATTTCAGTTGGACTTAGGATGATCTGATGAGGAAGGAGTAAATGTTCTTTTCATTGTTGTTCAAAGACATTGAGAAATGATAATTCGCCGGCAGTAAGAAATGACAATTATGACGTATAAATTTAATCAAATTATGAATTTCTTTCCTTTCATGGTGAATTAGATGTTATCCTTTTGGACATTTAAACTTCACAGAACTTACTTATATTATTATACCTAACACAAGGCGAAACCTGTTCATCGAATTATTTATTCCAGGAAAAGAAATACAATAAAGTACTGTTTATACCTTTCTCATTTATTCGTCGTTTTCATTTACACATCGTTTCATCATAGTTCTGATTCATTCTCAACCATTACAATGATAAACTACTTCGTTTATACGACGCAAAGCTTCGGTTTTAAGTCGTTTTCTCACTTTCTAAGTGAACAGATTTTCTGCCTTGGTCGTTATTTCTCGGTTTGTATCAAGGCAGAAACTTTTTCCAGAAACCAAGGAGGATAACATGACGAAGATGTTATTCTACCGTCTTTTAAAGACAGAAAGAACCCAATGGAAAACTGCGAATTATTTTGTTTCTCAAAACACTATTGAAAGGGCATTCAGTGAACTTAATTCAATTCATATTACTGTGCTAAATACTCACAGACAATCAGCACGTCAGAAAATGATAAATAATTTTTTAATTAAATACCTACTTGTATGCACATAAATCGCATAAAATCAGAAATTAATAATTAGTACTCAATAGATTCAATAAATAAATAATAAATCATTTTTCTCGCTTTCATGATAAATATCTAATTTTAGAATTTCATTTTTGTTTTCGATACTATGTCGTAATATACTAGTACTGTCTTTAAAAAATTGAAATTATTACTTTTAAATGAATTCGCATACGAAGCATAAAACTTGTAATAAACAAAGTAGTTTATTAAAATTTCGATTATGCGTCTTTTCATTTCTCCGCCGTTGACGACAATTACTTGAAACTCGCATCAGAGTTATTTCACTGCATTTGCAGTTATTGACAATCGCAATTGGTGATTTAGCAAATTTAACAGTAACAAATTTTAAATTTCACAGGTAATACTTTCTTTGGGATGGATTATGGCTGCCATATTTATGTGGACTTCAATGTTTACTCTTTATGGGAGAGAAGAGTCTGTCTTGGAAACTGCTCTCTACAATGGACTGAAACATCTGTTATTTTCTATCAGTGTGGCATGGATTATTTTCGTGTGTGTAACAGGGCAAGGAGGTTGGTATCATGCAGTTGACTGAATTGTCTTTGTAAATTTTACAAAGCTTTTTATTTCAACTAATATTGGTCTATAAATTATTTCATATTCAAGATGGAGAAATATTTTCAGTTATGCTCCAGCATTTGAATACGCAGTTTCTACGTTATTGTTAACAGTGCACTGTGGATTTTTTTGACAATATCACTCAAACTAATTCTCATACAAAACGTTTAGTTACATACCATAACTTTATTCAAAATTTGCTTGAATGATGCTTTTTCTTTCTTTTTGAGACATAAAGGCGAAATAAAGGTGGGAAATACGACAATTTAAAAAAATGCCGAAAATAGAAGAATAGTCTATATGGGCATAGTACAATTTTCTTTTCATGACGTTTTTAATACACAATTATTTAACTTCACTTATTTTACCTTTTTGAAGATGCAATTTTTCTATCGATTTTTCACTCAATACCTGATTAACTAAAATTTTGAAATTTTGTACATTTACGTCTGCTAGGATAGAATAAAATATTGTAACATTTTCAGAACTTAACTATCAGACAGTTTATAAATTAAATGTATTTTTATTGCATACTGTGGCACAATAATAAAAGATGGATTTAGAAAAACTGATTTTATTAAACCGAAACTTTGATTAAACTGACTTCATTATCATATAATCGACTAAATAAGTATATTTTGATTGTATACTTTTTCCGCCACCTGGTGGTCAATTTGAGAGAAATTTATTTCATCGTTCCATAATTTTTATAATAAATATTTATAAATTAAACACTAAAAGTGAAAAAGGTATCTGAAAACATAACTACTTTTAAGCACACTAATAAAACCGTGTTTCAAAAAATAATTTTATTAAACTTAACTTTTTATTAAACTGACTTAATTACAAGAGAACCGATTAAATAAATGCATTTGAGTGCATGCTATTGCCAGAACCTTTTGGTAAATTTAAAAAAATTTATCTCATTTTTCCAAAATTTTTATAATTAAGATTTAAAAATTAAAGACAAAAAGTAAAAAGCATCTCAAAAACATTTCTGTTTTTAAGCACACAAATAAAAGCGTGTTTTAAAAAACGGATTTCTTAAATTTATTTTCTCAATAAATGCTTTCAACTAAAAAAAATCCAGAAGCATCCTTAAAAGATAAAAAAAAATTAATTAACAGGAATATTTGTGCAGTTTTTAGTCACTCACCACATGGTTGAAAAAACAACTACATAAGTGAACTCAAATTTCTTTATGATTTTAATCAAAGAGTTTAACAAAACGTCAATATAACAATGCGAAGTTCAAAAATTACTAAATACTAGCTGATATAACCAGGTTGCTCGGAATAAAAATATTTTCATTTTGCCTAAGTATTTATAACACTTTCAATGTAATAAAATAGTTTTTCGCAGCAGCGTCTTTCATTGATTTTTGATTGACCTCCCTCGTGCTGTCTGACGCCCTCGACCATCAGTTAAATCCCTATATTCTTTTTGTCTCCGCAGTGTGAACTACGTGGCACAAATCAAGCAGTCCTTCGTACTAAATTTTCCCTTACAAATCATTTGTACGGCGGCAAGTGAAGATCATTCATATCTTGGCTTTTATTGCCAATATCATGACTGCAATTCTCTTCTCTTTAGTGTTTGCATGACTGACCGGAAAACACCACTAGTTTCCTTTCTTTTTCTCCTTAGGCCCTCTCCCTCCGATAGGAATCGGACTCAATAATCTTAACGGATTTCACACACTCATTACGATCATGTAAAAATTTGTGAAATTAAATGAAACATCATATAGAGACAGTAATTAACTTCATTCGATTGTGAAACAAACATACTGAAAGAAGAGCATGCTACGAAATAAAAGCGGAAATAAACATTCTGCCTTATAATAATTAAAGAAAACAATATATTTTTATTATAATTTCAACAGTGGTAAAAACACGGGAATGAGGGATTTGATAAAAACAATAAATAGGCTTGAATGTAATTACATTAATAGAAAGCATTGTTGCAAATTTTTTTAAAATAATTTTGAAATGTTTATTGGTTTTTAGGGAAAAAGAACGCATGACATTTAAATTAGGATCATTAAAAAGATAATTTTCTGCTCTTTAAGATTGTATATAAATCATCATCGTACAATATATATTTCAGAAGTTATTGGCGAAAAACTAAGGAAAAACGCCGAAAATTGGTAGAATTTTCGTTATTAAATTAAATATCTTAGGAAGTAATTAGTTTGGAAAGTTGAAAAATTACGATTTATCTATAACGGGAAAATTTCGGATGAAAATTTAGGAGGAATTCTTGCGACAGATAGACCGGTAAAACATATTTTTTAAGGTAGGAATACGTTCCTCCCATTGGGGTCTCAGGAAGGAATTTGATCCACACGTCAAAACACCACAAAAAACGTTGTATGGGGGATCCTATATATCTCGGTAACTAGATACGTTAAAAACATAACTAATGCCTAATTTTAGAGATAACGGGTAACAACAAAAGTTACAAAAAAAATTGAAAATCGGAAAAAAGTCACTTGAGTAAAGTAGTCCTATGACTTTAACATCAGCTGCTGTTTGAAAAAGACAGCCTGCAGTCATTTTTTTCCTAGGTCCTCTTCCTTCGATAGGAAACGGACTAAGTCAGGACTTAACACATTCATAAGGACCATTTAAAAGTCTTTGAAAATTAAACAAAACATGGCATAAAGAGAGTGATTAAGTATTCATCTATGTATCTATCTATGTCCGGCTATCTTCTCACGAACCACTGAATTCTGAAACTAGCCGTAAGTACCAAAAGATGGAAAATAATCCAAGAAATCCATTTCGACTATTCAAATTCCGAAATTGCAATTAGGTAGAAAGATATTAAATAAAAACGTCAAAATGAACCTTAATGCCATCTAGTGGCAACTTTAACAACCGAATTTCTAGCATTTTTTGTTTATTGACAACTTTGACTCCGAAGTTCTTGAATTTTTTTGTTTATTTATTTAACGAAACCTGGTTTGAATTTGTATAAAAGGTTTTTCTTTCTTTGTTAGCAAACTTCCGTGTTTTGATTTATAAAAACAACGAAAAAAAATCATTTTCTGGCTTTTGTACGTTTTTCATTACTGAATATCGGTCAATCATGTGCCTCCATCTATTGAACAGAAATCACATGAATCGATTTATTTTAAAAGAAAACTTGTGACATTTTTAAAATTTTATAGGTTGAGGAAAAAAATGGGCTGTAAACAACATCGAAATTCACAGTAGAAAATGAAATGAGCATAAAAAATCAAGGAAAAAATAATTAGAAGCTAGAAGTATCAAGGAAACTCAAAAAAAAAAAAATTCAAAATTAATTTATTTGAAAGTAAACTTAAACGAATCCAAAAATTTTTTTAAAGTTATTCGTTTTTAAGTAAAATTTAGATTTAAAGAAAAATAATCAGGGGAAACGATCCTGAGGCCTGGGATATCAATGAAAATCGAATAAAGGTAAAAGTGTCTTTATTTCCAAAGAAATCTAAATTTGGAAAGCTACTGGTGTTTAAGTAAAATTCAGATTTAAAAAAAATTCAGGGATAAACAAATATGAAACAAGAAATATCAATTAAACTCAAATTGTATTTAAAATTCGTTCATTTGCAAATAAATTAAAACTTTCAATAAGACAAAACAAAATGTAAAGTGTGTTTTCAAGTAAAATTTATATTTAAATATAAAAATTAGTAAAAAATAGAGATGTAAATTAATTTTTGGCCTTTTGAAGGTCAATTAAAGATCCTGTTCTGCGCAGAAGTCCCCTTCTAACATCATACGGAAACTTTGATGATTTACTACAACTTATATGTGAATGGCAGAATTTCAGGTCTTACACCAAACAATGCAACTACATTCATCAAATCGAAAACGTAAAAGAAAGGAATTTCATTCGAGTCTGCAGAAGTCCATTTTAAAATCTAATGGTTCATAAACGGTGTTCTTCCATTTCCATTTATTTATTTAACCGAAGCTGGTATTTCTTTTTTAGAGAGCTTATGTGTTTGGATTTATTAATATCAGAAAAAAACTTTTCTTTCCTTTTTTGTATGAACGTAACTTCGTAACGTTTTCTGGAGAAAGTAAGTGACAATTTTTGTTGAAAAAAACAGAAGCAGGCCATATGAAAATATATGGATCCCGAGGCCTCACATGACCTCACTTTTCTCCGCCCGGGAATATCCCGTTATTCGAGATAGCCCGTGCAACGCCCGTCCATACAGCTAGTTTGATTAAATATTTGAAGAAAGTTAAAAATAGCACAATTGACCTGGAAATGTGCCCCGGAATGTCATGTGCAATTTTCATGACGCTACCGTTCACCGTTTAAGAGAAGTTCTTATGACCGACAGACACATGCATTTTCTGCTTTAAAAATAAATTTATTTTTTAACAGTTTTTCTTAAGAGTATAAATGATTTTGTGAATTTTGATGAATTTTTCTTCTTTACTGATATTTTTATGAAGGCATTTTTGCCGGAAGGCTAATAAATTGTAAGTCAATCTTGTATTATGTTTGTTTTTTTCTTTTTGAAAATTCTTTTGTTCTTTACTTATCTTGTTTGTCTTGTGGTTTGGGAAATTTCGGGCTATGAAGAGGCTTTGGTTAGACTTAGGTCAAGCCTCTTACAGAAAAATATCCCAATTTATTTGAATCCATTTCGAATTTAGTCTATGGCTCTTGAAAAAGTGGACAAGAGTGGATTCCTTGTCTGTTTAATTCGATTCTATCAAAGTTTATTTCGTGGTTTTTGCTCTCTTTGAATTATCATTGACTTTCTTTGTTTGTTGTATGCAGCGGCGTATTGCGCGCTACTTAAACATTGTTTAAATTTTGAAATGTATGTTTAAATGTTTTAACAAATTTGCTTTATTTACTAATTTAACTTGTTTGATTATCTTTATGCAATGATTTTGTAAGATATTTTGAGCCATTTCCACTTATAAATTAAAGAATTGTATAATTTAAATAAGCATCTACTGTTTTCATAGTTGTTGCTAAAACCTGATTAGCTTTAAGACGTTTCATTTTTCAAGAAATCATAAATCATGCACAAATGTATTGCTTTTGCAGGCTTCTTCAACAGGTTCCTTTCCAGTAAAATATTCATTGTGATTTCTCGTCTGTCATACACGATATACCTTACTCACATAATCACCTTAGAGGGATATTTTCCTGCAATGAAGGATCTAATAGATCATTCCGTGCTGACATTGGTTTGTATCATCTTCTTCCTTCGAAAATTATTTTTAATAGAGGGTGGGGCAGAATAATAAAAAAATGGTCATTTTGGCAAGAAAAAATTTAGTGATGGATAAACATTCGAGATTAAATAGCATCTAACGATTTCATGAACAGAAAATCACATCTTTTCAAATGATGTTCGTTTTCATTTATGTAATGAAATTTCGCAGTAAGTTTTCTAGCAGCTTCGTTTAGTTTTTTTAGTTACATTTACATTCCGATTTAAAACAACACGAGGGCTATTTTGGGATGAACCTCATCATTTTGAGTCGCGGTCAGATGACGAGTTCGACACCTGAGCTGGCACCCCCTCTCAAAATTTCCGCACCACACTAGCTGAAGGACGTTTGACCCCCCTCCGTATGATTTAGCGTGCAACGGTCCCAATGCATGACGGATCTTCAGTGAAAAAGAGTTTCGAACCTGGAAACCTCCTTCTCCGAGGCAGCAGAGTGGCTTGGATTTCGCAACGTTGCTACTGTAACACTTTCCACATTTTCTGGGCATGTGGAGACCTAGTGATAACGTCCCGGCTTCGGAGCCAGAGAGCTCCAGGATCCAATCTGTATTTCACTGACTATCTGCCGTGTTTGTGGGCCTTGTGCGCGTGGGTCGAAAATCCTCCCTCTGGTGTTGTACGGAAGTTTGGAAAGGGAGGTGCCAGCTCATGTGTCGTCCTCGTCATCTGACCGCGGTTCAAAACTACGAGGTCGTCCCAAAGAAACCAATGAGTTGCTCCAAAACGAGACTTTAAAATAACTAAACATTTTCCGGAGTACGTAACTTACATGGATTGCCAGATTGTTTTGTTTGCATTTACGATTCTCTTACAACGAAAATTAACCCTACATAAGATGGTTTTATGGAAGAAAACTGAGTCATTTTAAAATTTCTCTCTATTTGTTTATTATAGCATTAGCTGTTAGGCACTGATCTTCTTAGGAGTAATAAAATTTTTTTCATCAAAATCGGTCCGGAATTTCCGGTGGCACGTTCCTTCCAATGTTGCTCTAAAATATGTGAAATTACTTCAATATGCAATTTTTAGTTCCTAACCCTCAATATGACCTCCGTACACCATTTTGTCGGTGAATTGCAACAGATCGATGCATATGCATGACAAAAAGTTATTAAAATCTAAAAATATATCCCCATCATTTATTTTCTTTGCTTATTGTAACATAATGCAAAATAAGCTGCAATATTATTTGTTATTTAAGAACGAATTGCAAGAATGCAGAAAATAATTTAAAAAATAGCACACCTTTAAGGAAACACTTAATCTATTAAAACATCGTTACGTCTCTTAAATTTCTTGCATGGCATTTCACTCTTTCTTCTCGCCAAAAAATATGTGGAAATCTAACATTTCCGTCAATAGAATCGCTTCTGGACTTCCACAAACAGCACTGCCCTTGGAGTTTGAGGGCCTGTGCACAAATATGAAGTGAAGCTTTCGTAAATAAATTTTTGTAGTCCGATGAATGTAATTTCTCAAAAAAAATCAGGATACCAATTTATGTATCCATTTTCTAGTTAGAATTTTTTTTATTAAACTTACTCTAAGAAAATAAAAACTTTTGCAACAGATAAAAATGAATGAGTTCAATTTTGTTCACAGTGGGAAATATTTCAAATGATTAAAAATGCTATGAATAATTTTGTATGCTGTTTACTGCTGTTCACTTATTTTTAATATAGGCAACTGCAATTTATTATTTATTTTCTGTCTAATGTTTTGTAGGAGGTGGGGAATACAGAAAATAAATTTGACTATATTTTATAATCTACTAACAATTTCTGATTTAAGCATAAAGGAGCTGGGTGTATTCCTACTAGCCCTTGGGCACACGTTGGGTTGAAACACACTGCTTCTGATATCGCTCAACTGCTTGTGTGTAACCTGAAAACTTTGTATTCAGATACTTCACCAGTCCGAATAACGACGTTCCGGGATGACGTTAAACTGCAAGCATACATTTAAATAATTTCCGTAGATTAAAAATTGAGTTTTGGCATCCTGAAATTTCTGATCGTTTTTCTCTTTGCGACTGACTGCCTCTTCTGATGCCCAGTTTTCTGATGTGTTTTTTGTAATCCAGTATCATTATCAGAATCATATATTCAGCATGGGCAACAGAATGCATTGCATTCGTTTACAGGTCAATATATTAAGTAAGTTTTCAGAAAATTATGTTAATTTCTTTAAACACGTGCTTTGGGCTCTGTGAACTAATTCCTGGTTTTAATATTAAAAACTGTGCCATAGACGAATTCTAAAAATGTTCTTTTGACTTAAATGAACCAACAAGTACTTTGCATGCTGTTTTTAACTACATGAAATGTGATAATTGGCTATGATAGCAAATAGACAAAATTCCAATAACTTTGTCAATTTTATGACAGGTGCAATACCTGGAAGATACCATTGATCCTTACTGAGTTCTTTTTCATCAGCATTGGGATTAGGCACATAATGTCCGTGTTTTCCCATAAATCAGACTTCCAAGGATCATCTGACGAGAAGAAAGTAAATTGTCATGAAAAAATGTAAGACACGTAACGATGTTTTAATAGATGAAGTGTTTCTTTAAAGGTCTGTTAAATTTTTTTTAAATTCTTTTCTGTATTCTTGCCATTCGTTCTTAAATAACAAATAATATTGTAATTTTGCAGCTTAGTTTTGCATTGTGTTACAATAAGCAATGAAAATAAATGAAGTTGATATAATTTTAAACTTAAATACTTTTTGTCATGCATATACATCTATCTGTTGCAATTCACCGATAAAATGATGTAGGAAGGTTATGTTGAGGGTTAGGAACTAAAAATTGTATATTGAAGTAAGTTCACATATTTTGGAGGAACATTGGAGAGAACGTGCCACCGGAAATTCTGGACCGATTTTGATGAAATAAACTTTAATACTCTTAAGAAGATCAATACTTATCAGCTAATGCTATAAGAAAAAGATAGAGAAATTTTTAAAAATATGAAAAAACTATCGATTTTCGTCAATTTTTACAATTTTTGAGGCCTTGCGGGAACGGAAGATATCAATCAATTTCCTTATTTTTTTTCCTCGTTTAATTTCTCACCCATACGCAACTTTTCTGCGGTATAGCGACATAAAAAAAAGTTGAGTTTTTACGGGGCCATACGTATGTCATCTAGAAACTAACTGCATGATGTCAACCAAAGCGTAGCGCATCCTTTTTCTCCTTCCACAAGGTACACATTTTCTTAAATTGGACGTGTATTAGTAAATTATAATTCAGTCCATTCGCTATGAAATAGAAGAAAAAATTATGTCTGGAAGTCGGAAAGGGATGCTACATTCCATTTGTGAGGAGAAAAAGGAAATTACAAAGAAAAACCCCCGACCTGCGTAAGTGATAGGGTCAATAATGAATGACCGGCCGCCGCGACAAAAAAACTCGGGCACTCAAGTCGACCACAAAATAGGCCCCATTACAAGCGGCTCATGTTACGACCCCTTCTCCCTCTTTTAAGTGGGTACTATCCGTCTTCAGAGATCGGCCCTAAGAGCCACACCATCACTACTATATCCCACCGGCTAGCGAAACTCTACTTGTATGGCAGATTCTCACCCCCATATTTTAGAGGCCCCCTTAACTGCGAAGGAGAGATAAAGAAAAAAAATTGTCACCCACTCTCCATCATTTGCACCTCTAATTTCATAAATGCTGGAGTTAGGGGGATTCAAAAGGATGGGAAAGATTGCAAATGATATGAGTTTTCGCACGAGGTGTCACATATGCAGGTTAGAAAGAAGTCAAAGTTAGGAGACAATAATCAATTTTTAATCCTTTACTTCTACAGAATGCAGCTATCATAAAACTTTCAGTACAAAAAGTAACAGTTCATATTGCTGAGGTGATAATTCACCTAATTTGAATTATCTCTTTATCTTCACTCGTAAGGAAGCTATGGGTAAATGAAAATTTCAATTCCCATCATTTCCACTCTCGTTGAGCTGGATAACCCATCTACGAACTCGGCCGAGATTTTCACCGTCCCTACAACATTTTCCTCTCCGGTTAAAATATAATCAAAGTTACTGTAGTTAACTTGTTTACAAGATATGGACGAAGCATTATATATCTGTAAACTTTTAAACGAACGGTGGTTTGGGGTTCTAGGGACTATGATCAGATAAATTGTAAAGTAATTCGTGTCATGAGAATAGGTAGGCAGTAGGTACTATTTCTATAAGGAAACTACACTACTGGCCAAAAGTATTGCAAGATTGGTAAAGTGTGAAACATTTGGAGTTAATTTGAATAAAATGGCACACAATCAGTTGTGGAGAATCGTGACAAATCACATTTTACAGTGAAGATTTTGTCACGAGGACATTGAAGGGTCTTCTGTGGGACATCTTCCAGTATTAATCGTCTGATCTCAATTTTAATTTTGTATTTAATTTATGAGTGCAGATGGGTACTCAGGATATTCAAATTTGATAAAATTCAATATTGCTGTTTGATTTGTGGAAAACCCCTCATCATTTTGTTTCTCTTAGAGAAGAACAGAAATTTAGCTGGCTGCAATGCTTACAATTTTCCAAATTTTAATGGTATTCACATGGAATTTTTATATAAGCTGCCTTAGATATCTGGTTTCGACGATGAGAAAGAAAAACTATAATGCTTCGCGCATGCGGAGTTAAAAAGTATTTAATACAAATACTCATCTTTCCTTTACTATTCAACGTGTTTACTTCAAATTTTAAATACAATGCTTCGCTAAAATATTGTCGAGTATTCTGTAAGTTTCGTAAAATTTGGCTGAAAGCTCTGCATTTTTTAAGCAAAAAACATGCGAAAAAGGTGGGATTTTCTAAAAGAAACTTTTATATTTTCCCAATATTTTTGCAATTTTTACGAAAATGCACGTAAACAATGTGCATAAAAAGTAAAACAATCGATCAAAGTTTTAAAACATTATCAGCTTCCTGGGAAAAGGGGTGAGCCTAAATAATTTCCGTCTTCATCAATTTGTGAAAGGTCCTTTGAATGCCCTCGCGCAAAATCTGCACTGTAAAATGTGAGTTCCCACGATTCTCAACAATTGATTGGGATCCATTGTGTTCAAATTAACTACAAATGTTTCGCAATTTACCAATCTTGCAATACTTTTGGCCCGTAGTGTATCTAAAGTAATAAAGAAATCTGAAATGTGTGAATTTGAACGGAAATAAAAAAATATATTTTTTCTTTTCTGTAATTTTTTACACTAAATATCTGTAAGTTTTGAAATGAAATTCAAGTGCCTCGCTGCATTTGACCAAAAGTTTTAAGACTAAATCTTGCAGTTCAAAGGTTGAGTAAATTGAAATTAAGATGCACTGAAAATTATGTAAGAAAGAGGAGCTATTAAAAATGTTGCTTCTGGTTGATTTTAAAGTTCTGATATAGACAGTTAAATGCAGCTTAAAATCAACATTCATTTCTGATAATAAAGAAGTATTTTATTCTCTCGTGTAATGTATAATTGTATTGAAATGAAGATTCATCATCCCTGTATTTTAGATACTGTTCAACCTTCAACTGCTGTTTTGGATGCTCTCAGATTCTTTTGTAGTCTCACTGGTTTTCGAGACTCCTATATTAAGAATTACTGCTTTGTTCTTCAGAGAAACTAAACAAGAAATTAAAACTAGTAAACAAGAATAGAGAAAATATGGGCTCATTTATTGAAATTATTTTTAATTTCTACTAATTTTTACTCTACTTTTGTTATAATTTCTTTTTTGTATCTCTACTAATAATAAAAGTGAATATTTGTCTATGTGTGTATGTGTCTGTTTTATCTTTGTGTCTATTAGAGCTTTACAGAATAGACCATTGCACCTAGAGTTATCAAATTTGGCACAGTTAAATGCGCACTTTGGAAGGATTTTTTTAAGAATCTTATTTAGGAATTTAATTATTTAAAAATGAAGCAAAATTTGGGTGTTTTTTAGTGATAGTTTCCAGAAATACTATCACAGAAAAATAATTTTTACGCCTTTTTAAAATTCAAAGAAATTATCTTTTTAATGATATCAATATAACTGTTGCCTCTTCTCCCTCTTATTTTAATAAATTAAAAAAAATATTTTTTGCATAACAATACTTATGATTGTGCCAATGAAATTCAATGACAGACGTCATTTAGCCATATGCGTCAAAGATTGCGACATTTAGTTTCATATTTTTATGACATGCTCAGATATATCAGGTCCACCATTGTCATAAATAACTAAACATCAATTTAACTAATGCACTAGACCAGGGGTCCCAACCTTTTCACCCTCGCGTACCCCTTGATAAGTCCTTTTGTTTTCGCGTACCCCCAACTGTCGCATCCCCCATCCAATCATCTATCTGCGAAAAAAGTTTTTATCAATAATGTTAAGGACTTAGATAAGCCTAAGAGTGAAATGATTCGAATTAATAATGTTTGCAGAACCAATTTTTGATTTTACATTTTATTCAGTTTTACAATAGTATTAGATCAATGCTAAAACAAATGGAATCAGTATTGTAATAATTTTAGTTTTCCATTTGCTTTCTTTTTTCTTATTTTAAGCGTGAGCTTTAGAACTTGGATAGCTTTCGCTTTTACTTTTCACACGAACTTTGGGAAACAAGTTTCTGTAACTTTTTAAAATCCCTGATGTTTTCTTGTGTCCGCCATTACCAGCTTTGATTTCGCGTTGGGAACCTCTACATTAGAGGAAAAGTACTAAAGTAAAAAATGTTTGATTTTTAACACATGTTTTTTTAGAAATGCTTAAAACCGAGAATCGGCGTTTTCATTACTTATAGTTTCGTTTCTCTACAATACCCCACGTTTTTATGACCTCCAGTTTAGTTTCTCTGCAATACTCTGAGCAGGGACACTTGAACTGTAACCATGATGCTATCGCAGAACAAACGCTCTGTAAGAATTAATCTCATTAGCATTGGAAATGGAGGACTAAATCCTTATCAGCTGGAGAATGGAGGTCGTACTTTCTGATTCAGATTTACACCAGTACCTTGCACACCTGCTCTTATTCTAACCGAAAGAGGGGGGATAACACATTTCTTACCAGTTCAAGGCATTGAGAAAACGGAATACTGGAAATCACAGCAAACACAGATATACAGTGGCTCACAAAAGTGTTCGTACACTTACGATTTTCAATGAAATAGGGCTCTATCCATTAATTAAAATTAATATTTCAGAATAGGTATTTAATAATAAGATCTATAATCTATTCTTAGCAAAACTACATGAAATATTTTTAAAACATAGTAAAACTTTATTTTTAAGAAATCAATAATCAAAAAGTAACAAAAACTTTATCTCACAAAAGTCTTCGTACACTTAAAAAAAATCTCTACATAGCAGCAAATATTCTAATTTGTCGTTAAATTAATATTTAGCAGGATATCCTTTAGCATCCACAATAGCTTTTAAACTTTTGCGAATAGATTTCAATAGGTTTTTTTTTTGTAATTTCTGCATCAATGTTCATCCATTCTTCCTTCATCACTGTTTTTAGTTCGCTTTTTGTTTTAATGTCGTGTTTTCATACTCTAACCTCCAGTTCTCTCCAGATATGTTCTATTGGGTTTAAATCTCTCAATTGAGGTGGTTTTTTCAAATTTTGTGGACAATTATAGCGACACCGGAGGCGAATGTTGAGAGCCGTGTGCTTAGAATCGTTATCTTGATAAAAAAAACAAAGTTTTTTCCAATACCCAAATTTTGAGCTGATAATTTTAAATTGTCTCTTAAAATATTTAAATAAAAAACATGATTAATTATGCCATCAATAAATATCAAATTACCTAGTCTTGATGCTGACATGCACCCCCACACAAGGACACCTCCACCGCCATACTTAATTGTTCCAACTAAGTTCTTGGGATTAAGTTCCTCATTTTTTCTTCTCCATACCATTATACTTCCATTGGAATTAAAAATGTTAAATTTGCTTTCATCTGCAAATAAGACATTATTCCAATACGTTTCGGGTTTATTTTAACATTGATTTTGCGAAGGAAAGCCTAAGCTTTCTGTTTTCCGCAGTACCAAAAAAGTTTCTACGGCAGAACGCCTATTTAATTCAGCTGCTCTGAGAATTCGTCGAACGGTTTCAGGTGAAACTGAAGTAGAAAATTTTTCATTAAATTCTGCAGAAACTTTTAAAGCACTCAAACGTGGATTTTTCACAAATTTTCTAATTATACATCTGATAACGTTTTGTTAACTTTGCCGGTCGGCTTTTTCTTACCTCGTTTTCGATCCAATTTTCTTCTTTAAAGCGTTTTAGCACATACTACACTGTATATGTGATAGGGATAAATTAACTAATTTAGAGATATTCCGAACTGATTTACCACTACAATGATGAAAAATAATCAATTTTCGAATACTGATTGTTGTTTCTTTATGACTACGAGCCTTTTTAAATAATAAATAAAATATTACGGTGTAAGCAAGCAAAAATTAAAGCCAAACGATTTTTTAAATGCACAATGCAAAAATAAAAATAAAGCGACAGACGATAATTTAAATTATGAATTTATCCGAAAATATTTCAGTGTACGAAGACTTTTGTGAGATGAAGTTTTTGTTACTCTTTGATTATTGATTTCTTAAAAATAAAGTTTTACTATGTTTTAAAATATTTCATGTAGTTTTGCTAAGAATAGATTATAGATCTTATTATTAAATAACTATTCTGAAATATTAATTTTAATTAATGGATAGAGCCCTATTTCATTGAAAATCGTAAATGTACGAACACTTTTGGGAGCCACTGTATGCTTTTAAACCTTCAAACATTATTATATGCAAAAAGTGAAAGAATTTTACAGAGCTTCTACGTTTTAATATTTATTTATTACCTCTACACTAATACTTGGAAGAATGCATTCATTACCGTAAACGTGTAAGGAAGGTGTACTGTAAGATATTACTTCACTGTTCAGTGGATTATGTGAATGTTTGAACAGCTATTCATTTTAGAAATGCATAATAATCCTCCACAGTTGCTGAGAAAATGGCAAGACATTAAAAATATTATAAGATGATATTCAGTATCGGACCAAGAATTATGCAGACGCGTAAAATCTGAAAAGAGGTGACGCCAGATACTGCATTACAAAATCTCTCTCCAGTTTTAGAAGGTAAGTAACATTCCCATAAGGAGTTTTGCTTTTATTATAATTTTAAACATCCTAATTTAGAATTCATAACAAAGCACTTCGGATTTTATATTTTGAATTTCTGTTAAAGAATTAGATTAACCCCTTAATTTCTTTGGCCGCACGCTATACAACCATCGAATTATCACGATTTTAAACTTATAATCTTAGTCTTTCACAGACGCTATAATTCGATGCAAAAATTACGCGGAATCCAAAATCATTTCAACTGCCCTTTAGGTTCGCAATTGAAATAAAATGACAACGCATTCCCAAATTACAACGCGTCATCTTATTAGATATATTAGATAGTTAATGTTTAATTCGCTAAATAAAAATAAAAAGAGCTGCGAATGAGATTCGAATTGAAAAGTAATGGAAAAAGTTTGTATTATAAATAAATTTAATAAGAACACTTTTTAAAAGCACTATTTATCTGTTTGACTTTTTATTACTTTTATTAGTGTAATAAGAAGCTGGAATTTTAAAAATATTTTTTACTTCTCAGCTTTCAGACTATAACTCGATATCATAAATATTATGGAGTCTTGCAATCAGTATTTTTCGAATTCTCTACAAAGTGACGCCATTTTTATGGGATCAAAATTCAATTATATCAATAGGTCAACTCATAATTATATTCTGAAAATGTTAAAACGATATATTGACATCAATAATACGACAGTATATAAAATTTGAAAAATCTATCACATCAGGAAATGTACGAAAAAATTATTACAAAATTCCATCTTTGAAAACATGAAACAATTCAAGTTAAATAAATGTGTTTAAAAAAGAAATATTCGTCAGACAAATTAAATAATATGCAGTGATAACTCTCTGGCTGAGAAAGAACTTGTGGTTCTCTCAGAAAAGAAAAAAATGATGGGATGGCAAAGCATGAAATAGAAAAACAAACAATATTTTCTTCGTTTATTTTTTTGTAATTTATTTATTGTTTATTTGATTTTGTGGCATTTATCAAACCGTGAGTTAGTGGTACTGTTCAGCAACGGATTCCGAGATTACCACTTTTGGACGATTTTACACCTGAAAGGGGTGTCAGGCAATGAGTCGTATGACCGCATTTCCGGAGTTCTTTGTTAGATCACGGTCAGCAAAATGTGAACATCTCCCTTCCATTCTTCACTTTCCCCCTATTTTGATGCAAATAACTCCGCCCGGCGCATGCGCAAAAGCGCGGAGGGTTTCCGAACCCGTTGTTAAACAATAATTACAAATATGTAAATTGTTATGCGCTTTTACAGTTCTGTGTAGAATATTCTTTTTCTTATTTATTAACAAAATGAAGTAAACTTTAATAAATCTGACATTCTAAAATAACATGAAATGCATAATTTTTAAAAAGTTTTTATGAACTTGAACTGCACTTCATGTGCATCGGAAATGTACAGTATAATTACTAATAAAATAGCCCAGATCTCTCTCTCGGAAACGCTCTGACGTCACCAACAATAAAACTCGCGCCATAGCACTACAAGACATTAAACAGCATTATTTCATTGTTAGAGAATCTAAATTTCAGTAATTTTAAATTTAAAAGAATAATTGTCGTTCTAATTGCATATTTAATATAGCTCTAAAATAGTGAAATAAAATTTTCTATCGATTGATATAAAATTTATCTCGCCATGATCAATAGTTAGAGAGAAATTTTAAATTATATTAATCCTATATTTCAAATTAATTTCCGATTTTTAATAGAAAGTAGTAAATTACGTCAATGGTATATCATGCGCGTGATATAGTTTGAATAAAGAAATAAGTAAACAAAAAAAATATTTCGTGTCATAAAACGTATTTTATTTGTTTTCAATCAATGTTAAACATTTCTCTCGCATATATATCTACTTTAACACGTCAAATTTGACGGGAAATCTCTCGAATGAAGAGGCAATTTGCACCCGTCATACCATGACGCGTGATTTTCTAGTATTTAAAGAAGTAAAGACAAAAAAAATTAAATTCCTGTGCGTTAAAATTTTATTTCTGCAGCTGGGGGAATGTTAGGGAACTAATTAAAAAATAGAAAAATTATTACTACATAACATACAAGGATTTTTCATTAATTAACGGTTGAAGTCGATTAAAGCGTAAAATATATTCTTTAATTTAATAAGTTTTCACAGAATAATAACCTATTCCCCTTTAAAGAGAAATTAGCACGTCTGAACTTCAACTGAATTGTTGATTACAGAAAACATACGAGTCAATAATATCAAAAGGCGGCGAGCTTGAAAATTAATTAATTTTTTAAGTCAATGATTAAATTATTTTCACCTGGTCGATGTTATATATCTATAATGTGACTACGCTTACCTCTTGTTATTTCTTCACTAATTATGTATTACCGCTTTAGAATAAGAACACAGCATTTGAAAAATGGACTCTGGAATCAGCGTTACAGTTACAACATTTTTTAGATAATTGTTTCATTTTTACTTTAAATTACTGAATTTGATTCAATCTCTTACATTAAAATGAAAAACACTTAAAATATAAAGTTGACTAGAATGGTGAATTCTTTAAGAGCGGTTAGCAATAAAGACTCAGAGAAACGAAGATTTGCAAATGTTATTAGGGTAAGCGTGTTGTGGAAGCGTTTAGTTCCTTATTTAACCGAGAAAATGACTGCGGTTTCATTTCAGAATCTAATCGTCTATCAAAAGTTAATTTATAGAATAATTCATTTATGCTTAGAATTATTAAGTTATCAAATACTGGACTCATCCGTTAGTTCGAGAAATATCTGGCATTTTATGAAATAATTGAACTGTGGTCAGTGGAAACGATATAAACATAAAAACATAAAAAGAAAGAAAATAAATACATGATTATTTCTTATGTCACTTCCAAATGGTTATAAGAACCACCTTAATTTTAAAACCCTTACCACCATTTCCCTTAAGCCACCCAAATTTCTGAACCTGAGTTGAATTCTTTCGTTTGGAGTATTTTACCGCAGCCTCAAAATTAGCCAAATTTTTCCAACTGAATAACCGTATTCTACGCTACTGTAACCAGACTTAATATGCTCTTCAGATAAACTTCCAAGGTTTTAACAAGGTCAAATGAAAGGAAAAGTGCAAATGCACTGAAACGAGTATCTAAGTCAAGATATACATTAATTATAAAAAAGAGGAGAAAAAGTTAAATGGATAGTTGTTTCCTAGACTTTGGACTCGTGTTCATCATTATTTGAATTGAAATAATTGGAAGTCAATAATTAAACCTTTTTCTTTCAGTTATTTATGCACAGTGGGCATGCATGTCCTTGGAGCAATCGGCTGTCGACGGCACATTTTTTTAACTAATCAGTCGCCGTTTACTTTAGTATAAACCATTAATGTTAGATACCCTTAGGGAAGGACACCGTATATTTTCTTAGTTCTTATATCGGGAGTTCAACAAAGAATGGAAATGGAAAATAAAAAGAGTACATTTAATAAAATTAATTTTTAGGAACATACTTCTTTTAGTATACTTCAAAGTGTTGACATCCTTTTTTTAATTGAATATTTTTTTCAATATCTTACTTCTAAGATTTCATTTTAGAATTCAATGTTATAAATAATTAGGGGATATTTGAATCTATTTTGTTAACTCAAATTTTCTATCAGGTGGCGCGACTGGTATAGAATCAAAATTAACCTGCAATATATAAAATTACTAACTTTTAAGTTCCGCAAATGTTAAAATAGCGTATTTTCATCGAGAATCAGTGGCGAATTCAGG
>BGPR01006784.1:63720-76880 GCA_013235015.1 Araneus ventricosus | reverse complement strand
TAATTAATTATTTCCTGGTCAGTTGAAAGATATTTTTATCTACCGAATTCCCTCCCGCAACACTTTTCCGGAACGTTGTAGTCAATTTCATCGGCTGACGGTGCAGGTGATGTCATAAACTTCAACTGAATGACTTTGATTATTATTTTCGGCAGTGTCTTAACATGTATATGTCTCACCTATTTTATTTGCTTTATAATAATCATTTTCACGTTGCAATTTTTTAATATTGTTTCGGATTAACGTACTCTGTATTTTCACAGTTGAAATGTCATTATTGCGAAGATAAATAAATGGGAATATCAATAATGTGTATCGTTTGTTTTGTTTTCAGAACTTTTTCATGCCATTGTGGGCGTTTTCTTTTTTTTTCTTTCATTCATTCATTCATTTTGTTGAAGTCCTGATTCCATGGGCATCAAAATGTGCGTACTGCTAGTTTTAAAAAAAAAAAAAAGATAAACTGAGTAACATTTTATAATTCTGTGTGTAGATTGCACAATAATTTTTGTAATCTGGTATAAAATTATTGTAAATTAAGATATTTTATCTGACAATGCATATACTAATATGGAAAGAACCAGAAAATCAGTTTAAAGAATTTTTTTATGGAATATTACTTGACAATGTGGTATAGGCTGAAGAAAACCTGCATCAGTAATACTCGGATTTTGCTTGGGTCGTATTATACGAATTTGCGTTGATTTTTGCCAGTTCTGATGTATTTTTAAGTGCCTGAATGAAATCTATTACAAAAATCCTTCTTATGTCTACAAGATTCCAGTGTTTCTGTTAATTTTCTTGATATAAGCAAAAATTTAAAATTAAATCAAAAATAAATTTTTATACACCATTTTAGTTTCACATTATTTTTTCAATTGTATTAGTTTTTATTTTGTGTATTTTTCCTGTATTTTCAGAAATTCATAATACTTGTCTGTCATATAACCAGATGCCTAAACAGAAGCTGCGATGTTGACAAAGAATATTATAATTAAAAGCAAAATTACAATATTAAATAGTCTATCAAAATCGCCATCCATAGGTTAGTAATTCTTCATAATCAGCTTCACAGTTTTCTAAATCGATCTAATTATTTAGCAAAGAAAGTGAAAGGAAAATAAACTGGAGCTTAGCATATCATTCATTTTTTACAATAAAATATAAATTTCTCAGAATTGTAAAATTTATAAAAAGTTCTGTAATACCTTATCACAAACAGTTTGTTTCTTCAGACTCTCAGTAATTTATTACAACAATGATGCATAGTTAAAAAATCATTTTATAAAATTTAAATATTTTTTTAAGTTAGGTATACAGAAGTTATTTACTTCCATGCTCATTTCTATAATCATTTATTTTCTTTATAAACATGAATGCAGTTCTTTATATTCTGTCAAAATTTGTATTATTAAAAAAATGAAAATTTTGAAACTAATTAATGAAAATTAAAGCAGATATTTATACACTAATCCAAGGATGTCCAACAATCACACAAAACTTGAGAATTTCTATCTAGGACAGAGGATGACAAACTTCTTTGGGCAGTAAAATATAAAATGGAAATAAAACTCTCTATTTATGAAATTTTAAAGCATGTTATTCACATAATGGTGATTTCATTTGTTTTATAAGTCCCACAAAATTCCAAGACACTTTGGCCACTCTGAGACACTTAATTTTTAAGAGACATCTTCCATTCGAAATAACTCCTGCTCATCCACTGGCTATTTTCACACTATGAAACTCATTCATAAAAATGATGAAACATATTTCTGTTTTCATTATTTTTGGGATGACATATTAATTATTTTCTAGCATGATATAAATTATATTAATGTAATTATTTTCTGACATGAATTCCATTTTACATAAATTTAGTAGTTAAAATATTGCTGCTATTAGGAATTCAGTTTTAACTTGAAAATGATTTTTTGTAAAGTTTATATACAGAATCTTTCTTGGGAAATGAAAGGTCATTGCTCCCACTGAGTAAAACCAGTGAGAGCAGTTTTTTGTGTAATCTTGTTCTCATTTTAATCAAAATATAATTATTACTGCTACTTTTTATAATAGATTAAAGTTTCCTCTACTTATAAAACTGCATTCTTAATTCCTGGATAATTTTTATATTAGTTTGTTCTGTCATCTCAAAATTTTACTCTTGCAATGGAAGGTAGCAAAAATTTGATGTCTAAAAATCTCTTAAAAGAATTTTAGTTTGGGGATAGTTTTTGTCTTCTGTATGAATAATAGTTTTTATCAGATACTAGTAGAGTGTTTAACTTGATCTTTTTTTCTTCTAGGAGACTGGAAATATAACATTTTTATATAAATAATATTGTTTATTAATATTAATTTATTGCTGAAATATTGCTCAGATTCTAACAAAATAATTCACAAATTGAAAGTATAATAATTCTCCTTCATTAGATTACATAGTGTACTGCATTTCTTATATTGTTAAGCCCATTTTTGAACTTTTTTGTGAACATTGGACATAAAAATTTCATGATAATTGGTCCATTTGTTAAATGTTTTTCATTTGCTTGCTGCCACCCAACCTTAGATGGAGATGAGTTAGAGCTCATTTCGCTTTGCGGTATTTCATCTCAAATTTCAAAATTGCCTCTTTCATCTCTAAATGTTACTGCTTTTTTTTCTAGGGTAGCAATAATTATTTTGGTCTAAAAAAAAATTGAAGAATTTTAGTTTGGGGGATAGTTTCTGTCTTACATATGGATAATAGTTTCTATAAAATATTAAACTAAAAAATATGTGTTTCTATAGGTTGCAATCTACAGATCTTACACCTAACAAAGAAACTAAAATTTTCAAACTATACATATATCCCGCCAATTTCTGGTTATATATATTAGGCTCCTTCATTTAAATTTGTGGAGGATGACTTTTTTATTTGGAACAGAAATGTGTGTTGTACTAACAGCTTTCAGAAAATTTTGTTGAAAAGTATTAGATAATGCAGGGAGATTTGTCTTGACCGCCAATGGATAGTGTTTCTTAACTGCATACTTTT
The DNA here is from genome assembly GCA_013235015.1 of Araneus ventricosus. Lineage (NCBI taxonomy): Eukaryota > Metazoa > Arthropoda > Arachnida > Araneae > Araneidae > Araneus > Araneus ventricosus. The sequence goes on along the minus strand of BGPR01006784.1, from coordinate 73,843 downwards.
TGGTTAAAATTAAATTATCCCTGTTCAAAGCACTGTAGATTAAAACCACTGGTCTTTGAGACTATGAAATCTGTGATATACATCTTTAGAAAAAAAGAGAAATGAATCTTGAAAAAAAGAAACATAAGTAAAAATGCCTTTCTTTTAAGAATTCTTGTTACTGTTTAACTTATTAGTTTAATTGACATTTAGCTATTTATATAATTTTTAATATTTATTGCATTTCTATTGCTTACAACATGTAATTAATATGTAACATCACTATGATTGGATTATTTATATTACAACAAGTGAATTATGTTTATCCTAGGGATTGCTCACCTGTCTCTCCCTACATGTAATTTTCTAACTTTTGTTGCGATTCAGACGAGTTCGTGGATTGAATGAATTTTAATCAAGACAGCACAAACAGAAATCTATTTACAGTTTATTTACATTTGATAAATCCAAAAACAATCCAAAGTACGACAGTTCAAACTAGCTCACACACAGAGCATGGGAAAACAAGAAATGCTGTGCCGCAAATTGGCTTATGTTCTCAGCCAAATTCAGCAGTCTCGGTCAAAACTCTGATGATCGTATGTCATACTCGATGAAAGCACAACTGAACTGTTGGCGGTTTTAGCAAGGCTTTTATCTACTCTCAGGGGACTGCCAAATTTTTAAGAAAAGTAGAAATTTCATGTTTCTAAAAATCTCGCCAAGATTGGCGCCAAAAATCTTGCGAAGAAGCCCAAACACGCTAAATTTACAGAATTAGTAACACTTTTTTTGTAGTATTCATTTCCACATGTTCTGGAATGCGTAACACCAGCATTTGCCATTCTTATTAGCCCTTTTCTTTTTACTTTTAATTCTGTGTGGTCTTTTTGTCAGTTCCCTTACAAAGTGAGAATTTTAAATGAAAATTTTTAAAATTTCACTAATATTTTTTAGATTAATTCATTTTAAAATTTCAGGATCACTTAAAGAATCCCTTACAAAGTGAGAATTTTAAATGAAAATTTTTAAAATTTCACTAATATTTTTTAGATTAATTCATTTTAAAATTTCAGGATCACTTAAAGAATGAGTCTCGGTTTATCTGCAATAGATTGTAGAATTTGAACTTTCCTCTTACTTACTGAATTATTGTTTAATCATAGCATACCATTTTATGTTCATGTGATTCATTTGAAAATAATTTTTCTCCCATTTTTAATTATGTCTGCATTTGTTACTGAGTTTATCACTATCATTTCACATGTTAACTAACTTTTTTATATGATGTGTATTGATTATTTTAACTAATTTTTTGCCACGTTTTTTTTATGAAGTAAACTCCTGTGAAAGATGTCTACTCAGTTCTTAGTACATTTTGAAACGAGCTTGTTGTACTGTGAAGTATGATACATGCAAATGTATATCTGTCCTAATTCTAATAATAAAAAGATTTAGAAAAGAACGTTTCTTATGCTTCTGTTTGAAAAGAGAGATAATTAATTTAGTTAGTTGTGTGTATGTACCTTCAGAAAATAAAAGAAAATTTCTAATATTTTCACCTGAGAAAACTTTTCAGTTGTACTTTGTAAACATTTGTGTGCTTCATTGGCAAATCCAGGATTTGGATCGGGGGGGGCTTAGGTCATAAAAATTTTGTGTCATGATGAATGTCAAATCTCATGGCTTTGTAAACAAAAACACTTTAACCTTACATACTTTACTCACCTCACAATAAGAAACATAAAGAACGCTGCAATTTTTTCGATAATTTAATATGAAATACCAGGCCAAAAAATGTCTTCGACCGCGTCAACGCTGTAAATACAAGTGGAATGACTAGAAAAGTAGGAAAATTTTCGACCCTGTCAAGCCAAAAAGAAATGTCACGTTTTTATTATTTTTTAAAAAAGGGAAATTAAGAACAAACACTTGCAGTGATTTTAAATAAAATCAAGAATTCTGGCTTAGCTGGGGGGGGGGGGGCGGCAGCCCCATAGCCCTCCCCCTGGATTCGCCACTGGTGATAAGAATAAGACTTAAGAATGATTTACTTTTTCTTGAAGTCAATTTATTTTACTCAAATATCTTTAAAAATGTATCTTATTAAATTTGTTGTCTGAATTATTCATAGTTGAATCTATTTCAGAGATGATCCTGAGAACTTCCCATCTGTTTTAGTCTCAAACAGTGCTGCAGTTAATTGTAAATTGACATTAAAAGGGGACAACATATTTGCTGCTATGAAGTAAGCCAATTTTAAAAATATATTCTTATAAATTTAGTCTTTACCTACAATTTTGGACAAAAACATTTATTAGCTGATTCATAATTTACATAACAGTACTTTTTTGGCTGTGTATTACTTTAATGTAAAAAATTTGTTACATTGCGCATACCCTCCAACTGCTACGGATTTTAGGTGAAAACTACTGAGTTACGGATATATAGTGAAAAACTACGGATCGGTAAGAAAATGCCCACTTCCCGGTTCACAGCATTCGCTCTCCCGCAATCTGCTATGAAAAAGCAATACAAAAGATTCATTTCCTCCTTTTCCCCTGCCTGAAAACGTAGGCGATTCATTGCGGAAATGACGTCACGGCAAGCTGAAGACGCCTGCACTAGGAAGCGTGGTTTCTCGTTTCTCCCCGCTACAAAACAGAATATTTCTTCATCTCTTGTGCGAAGTGAAGTGAATCAAGTTTTCGTTTGTTTACAGAGAAACTTGCTTGAACTCGAATTGCTACATTGCGATGAATCGTTATTTAAAACGTCCCAATCAGGCTCTGGCTGATGAAGAAAAGCAAAAGAAAAGAAAGAATAACCAAAGGTTTAGAAAGGAGTATTCTGAAAAGTGGCCGTGTTTGATTCCCGGAAAAGAAGGTTATGTTCGGTATGTAACACGGAATTTTCGATCACTCATGGGGGCAAAGATGATTGTCGGCGGCATGTATCAGGCCCAAAACATAGTGATTTAGTCAAAGCTCAGTTACAGCAGCAATCAATAAGCAATTTTTATCCATCAAAGCTTGAAGAAAATGGGGTTATAAAGGCAGAAACTTTGTTTGTAAGATTTTTAATCGAACATAACATTCCTCTGGCTGCGTCTGACCACTCTGGAGTTTTGTTTACCAGAATGTTTCCTGACTCGGATATTGCTAAAAAGTTCAGTTGTGGTCATACTAAAACACATGCGATCGCCGCTGTAACCGCCGAAACCTATAGAGAAAAGTTAGTAAATAAGCTTCGTTTGGGACTGATTTCACTTTCTTCCGATGGAAGCAATGACATTTCTGACAAAAAACTCTATCCCTTAGTTATTAATTTTTTTGATAACGAAAAAGGTCAAGTTGTAACATCCCTGCTTTCGTTATCAGAGTCATCAAACAACACTGGTGAAGGGATTTTTAATCTCATTGATGCTGAATTCCAGAAGTTTCAATTAAAATGGGAAAACTGTATTGCGTTTGGTGCTGACAATACAAATACCATGGCTGGATGCAATAAAGGTGTGTTGGGTTTATTTAAAAAGAAACAGCCAAACCTGAAATTTATTGGATGCCCTTGTCACCTTATTCATCTTGCTGCTCAAAAGGCAACTAATTCTCTGGCAGTTGATGTGGAAGGTATTCTCATCAAACTATTTTACTACTTGGAAATAAGTAGTAAATGGAAAAGTGAATTTAAAAACTGTCAAGTGTTATCTGATGTTAAAATTCATAAAATTTTTAAGCATGTCAGCACTCGATGGTTGTCTTTAGAAAATGCACTTACACGTTTAATAGAACAATGGGTTCCATTGCAAATTTTTTTTGCTAATTCAAATGTCATGAAAGATAATGAAAACTATTTGATGTTGTGTGAATCTCTGAAGTCACCAAAAGTTAAACTTTACTGTGTTTTTGTGATGGCAATCTTGCCAACATTTACCATAGTTAATGTTGCACTTCAAAAAGAGCAACCCTGTATTCATTCTTTGCCTGATGATTTAATGAACTTGTACTACGAACTTCTTGTTCGGTTTATTAAACCTGCTGCCATAACTAAATCTAAATCCCTCTTAAACATTAATTTCCAAAAGCCGAAAAATCAGAAATCTGATGACTCCCTTGTAGTTGGATCATCTGCTCGAGTTCTTCTACAGGATTCCAATAGGACATTGGAGGAAAAAGAAGAGTAATTTTTATCTGTTTTTGTAACTGCTTGTAAATACATTCTAAGAAAGTTTCCTTTGCAAGATGAATATTTTAAACATGCTTCAGTTGCAAACATTTTCAAAAGACAGACTGCTGATCTTCAATCAGTTAAATATTTTACATCTTTATTTAACTGCTGTGTTGATAGTGATCAGCTGGAATTAGAATTTGCTTTTTTTCAAGCTGACAGTCTGTCTTCTGAAATTTTAGAAGCTGAAAGAGTTGATGTAGCCTGGCACAAAATATCTCAAATAAAAAATAGCAATGGCTATGCATAGTATGTTGCATTGCCAAAGGTAATGATGTCAATTCTTTCAGTTCCACATAGCAATGCTGCTAGTGAAAGAATTTTTAGCATGGTTAGAAAAAACCAGACAGAATCTCGTTCCAGCATGAATACAAAAACACTGGAGTCACTCCTCATAACAAAATTGAATATGGGAATTTGTTATGATGTTAAGTTGAACAATGATGACTTAAAAAAAGCAAAAGGTGCTTGCTATTTAATGCAAAAAAAATTGTAGATGTCTTAATCAATAGTGTAGTTGGATCAACAAAATCATAATGTGTGATTTTTTTTTAAATAAAGTTATTTCACTTATATATTTAGTCAATAATAAATGTCTGTTAACTAATTTTGAATATTATTTAAAAATATCTGTTTTTTAATTAACTAAAATTATTTAAAAATATCTACCACAATCATTGTTGCTATGTCTTATTTATGTCGGTAAGAAGTGCTATTGATGGCTGGGTAGCCAATGTTGGAGGGTATGCATTGCGATAGAACGAAGTTTAACTAATTCATTATAAATTTTTGGTTTTATGTAACGTAAGGTATTTGAAACAAAAACGATATTAATTTGTGTGCCTGTTTACTTGGACTAGAAAGTTCATATGCTTGAGATTTATGTAAAATTTTATAAAGTTTAAGTAATTAATTTCCGATCGCATTGAAGACTGACATTATCTAAAGTTGATCGATAATTTATTGCCATAATTCTGCTCTTTAATGATTATATTGAATATTAAAAGTAGGGAAATCTCTTTGAAAGAATATTGTACTAAACCCTTAGTTGCTTAGTTTTGTAGATGAAACAGGGTTCGTACTCCTCCTGAAATTCCTGAAAAACTCCCGAATTTTGCTCTTTTTTTCTAAGGGCCCTGAAAACTCCTGAAAATTGTGTTTTTTATCCTGATATTTCTTTTTGTCTCCTGAAAAATTACAATCAAAAGAGCAAAAGATAAATTTATGATAAAACATAAAAATATGACATTTCTGCTTTTCCTTATTGATAGAAAGTCGTTGGAATCCGGAATTCTTACTTCTGACCTTACTTAGCGCTGAAAGAGTCTACTGCGCATGTTCCGGGTCACCACAATCAGGAAAGACGGGAGAATTGATATTTAGTATACTTTTTTGCCAATTTGTCCACACTACCTACTCTTCTCCCCTACAATTGATTTTTTTTCACGTTATCTCCTGAATTTTTTGTACTGTACTCCTGAAAAAATCCTTAGAAACTCCTGAATTTTACTATCATATATACAGTATGAACCCTGTGAAACTGCATATTTTTGCTTAGAACTTTTTCCAACCAAAACTTTTGCTAAATTTTGTTTTAATAATTTCTTTTTGTGTATGACACTTGTACTATAATTGTAAAGATTTATACATCTTCTGTTATGGTAAGTATTTCTACAGAACTGTTGTCTAGGTTTAAAAATTTTCTCATACTTTCTTCATATGTTTTTGTGCAATATAATTATTTTTTATTCTGTCTGATTAATATGAATTCTTAAAAGTAAGTTGGATCTATTATTTCTTCAATTTCTACTATTTTTCTTTCGACATGTTTTGAGCTTAAAATTTAAAAAAAAAAGAAAGAAAGCTACATATATCTTTATATATGCGTGAATTCGTTATCTTCCCTGTAGAATAAGGAGAATGATCATATTTTAATGTCCTCATTCCAGTTGGTTGTTTTTATTATTATTTTACTGTACCAACATCTTCCAGATTTCAATGGGCAAAATATGTTTTCAATTCCATATACTGTTTTGTGTTTTTGATTACAATATTTTACTGATTTTATACCTTCTTTGTTCCTCATGTTCCATATAGTTAAACTTTTCATAATTATGTATTTCAGGAGAATCTACAATTAATACCTTTTCTTAACCATACTGTAATTTTCATTGGAGAGAACTCCCGTCCTCATTTATCTATTTTAGTTCCTCCCCCCCCCCCATTGTGTATTCTAAATTTTTAACAACCTAATAACTTCTGATTATTATGTTACTTCAGGTTCTTTTGTTATTTTCCCTGTATTATGAATTCCAAATAAGGATTTTTAATTCATGGCATTTTTCCATTAATCATTTTCTGGAGGAAACGATTGTACCATTGTTATATTTCTAGGGTAAAATCCTTTAACTATATACAGTGAAACCTCTTCGAACGGCCACCCCTACATAGCGGCCACCCCTCTTAACGGCCAATTTTTCGTGGCACGGATTTTTCGGCCCATAGACCTAATGTTAAAATAACCCCTAGCAACGGCCGCCGGGTGGGTTCGGCCATCCCATTTAACAAACGCATCGGCTAGAGATTTACTTTTTAAACTGAAAAACGAACCTAAAAAAATGGTTTTTGAAGGGTAAAAACTTAAAACAGTCACAAGTTGTATCCTTTTTTTCCAAAAATGTAAAAAATTATTAAATAAAGTACCATTTTCTTTTTAGATAAGTTTCAAACTTCATTTTAAATAAGAAATATGTGTCAGACTTGTTTATATTATCAGTTATAATTAACAACATTTAACAAAGATATTAACTATAAATTAATTAGTCAAAAATTAATTAAAACTCTTTGTAATATATAGAATGGCGCATATGCAGCTATTTCTAATATAATACAGAAACAAATAACAGAAATATAAATTAAAAGGTAAAAAAAAGGAAAAGTATAAAAAAACATACAGAAGATTTAAACAAAATACGATAACAATACACCTTTTTGCGTGCTCAACGCAACAGCATTAAGTAAGTTGTTTATATTATGTATTATAACAATTATCTTCTAATTGTAACGAAAACCCTTCAAAGCGGCCACCCCCTCTGAGCAGCCAATTTTTCTCGGAACGGAGTGGTGGCCGCTCAGAGAGGTTTCACTGTACTTCATTTTTTTATTATTATTATATCTTAAAATTAATCTAGGGGGTTTTTTATGGTTGTATTTGAAATCTTATGGCTTTCATCTAGGAGTTTTTTTTTTTTCCCCAGAAGATGTCCCTTCTATTTTTTGTTATTAAGATGCAAAAGTTTAATTCATTAATTCAATTTTTGAAGCAATTTCATGTTTTCCTTGGTAATTTATTTGCAGCATATAGCTATTTTATTATTGGTCAAACATTTTAACGGATTTGGTTTCTGCTCTTTGAATTTTTGCCGTTTCTTTTAACCCCTTAACTGCTGACGAAATTTTGCACAATTCGCTCCCCAATGCCACTTGATCCTACATGGTACAACTTTCTTGTTGTTCTTACCGTTGCATCTCTCCCATATTCGAGACATGGGCATATCCCAGGCAAATGGTTCTGAATCTCTTTTTCCCCCCTTCGATATCCCTTGATTAATCCTTTTTTAGTACCCCATACTTTCATATCCCTCCCCCTCCAACCATCCCCAGTACAAAGCATCATATTCCAACGTTTCTGATCCTGAAGATGACGGAAAATAGTCATCTAAATCGCTCTCATCACTGTCAGACATTTCTGTAAAAAGATCTTCTATTTCGCACAATAAACGAAAACGGAAGCAAAAGAAGAATAAAAAAAGCACGACCTACTCAAACAGAAGCAAAAACTGCACAGCTATGACTTTCACCGTTTCAGAAACATCCCCTTTACCAATACCTTACTCCTCTTCTCTGAAATAAGAAAATCCGTTTCAAACATTGTCAAGGTCATTTTATGGCATTCCAAGGCCGTGGGAGCAGTTTTCTTTATAGCAACGCAATGCAAAGGATCGTACTTCTGAAAGGCATATATATACGCCGGCGGCAGTTAACGCATTGGTTGAGTGAGGCGTATATATACGCCGGCGGCAGTTAAGGGGTTAATGCATCCTTTCTGTGAATGTTGTTTAATGCTATTTTTTAAGTGATTGAAGCTTAAATTTTCCATCTATATTGTGAGCCTTAAGTTTCTTTTATTCTCATAAATGCCTCCTTTTTTGTAAACATTCAATTGAATTGGTTTTAAATTCATTTCGTGATACTTGTATTGGCCGAACTGTACTTGTGTGAAAGACCTCAATTATATATTTTGTTATCTAACTCATTTTTTTCTGATAATTCTGGAACTCTTATAAGGAGTTGTTCTATATATTTATTCTGTTGACTTTTTTTCTTTAACTTGTTAATCTCAAAATAAATAAATAAATCTGTTATTCTTCCAAATGAGCTTTTATACCTCCCTAAATATCTTTGTTTTCAGATTTGTCGATAAATATTAGTCTGTCTTCTCATTAAGCTAATAGCTATAATACCCTATTGTTCATTTTTTCCATTTCATATTTCATTATATTTTTCTGCATTTATTATGTTTTGCAGCAAATCGTTTATCTTAATATAAATAAAAGTCATTGTGGGTATATGTATGTGTGTGTTCCACATCTCCTCCTAAACCACTGGACCGATTTCAACCAAATTTTGCACAAGAGGAAGATACCTGTCAACTTTTCAAAATGCAAAAGTTAATTAAACTTTCAGTTAATTAGAAATTAACTGAAATTGTTTTTCCACATTAACTTCGGAGCAAATTATCCCACAAAAAAATATTTTTATACCATCTTAAAGTTCAAAATGTTACCTTTTCAATGATATTAATTTTATGCTTGTGAAATGTTTCCTTGTTCAAAATTTAATAAATAACACTGCGCTGCATGAAAATCGGCCCCGACACCATTCCTGCAAATTTTTATGTAAAATGACCCCCTGAATCCGAATATGACCCCCATTCTGATGTACTTCGTTCAGTTACGTATTGCTCCCTTTTCCTCTTAAACACCTATATAATAATATATAATCGACAATTTTGGCTAAAAGCGGGTGAGGGAGAGGCCCAACCCTGAAAGTTTGGAAAATTCGCATTTTGCTGGTACGCTCTTTATTTTTATCACTGTATGTAATTTTAGTATGAATTACGGAGGGAAAGGATTATTTTAACACAAAAAAATTTAAAATAAAATATAATAAATGTAATTTATAATATGATACGTTGAATCTTTAAAATGGTATTGTGTCCCAATCTAGGGGCCCAATTCCTTCCTTGATTTTTGAACTCACCTAGGCGAAATTTAGTTTTCAAAAGTTAAATCCATCACCTGTCTTATCCATTGCTTTCACAAACTGTTTGCTTGATGGTTGATGTGCAAAAAGCGTGACAACGTTATACAGTGAAACTTCAAAACTTTATTTTTTATACATTAATTTTATTTTATTATATATTATATTTTTAAATTTAAATGTTAAATAATCTTCCCCTCAAATCAAATTCACTTATTAAAATTACATAACAGTGATAATAAAGTAGCGTTGTGCAGTGAATTTTCAAACTTTCTTTTGACGAGAGCGGGACCTCTTACCTGCCGTTTTTAGCAAAATTGTTGCTAGTTGTTTTGAGAGAAAGAACACAAGAATATGTAGAAAATAAGTGAAAGTTAGCGAAAACAAACAGAAAACGGTCATTTGTGATTTTTCGTTGGAAATCCCTCCCAATCTCCCCCATACAAAATGTTCATATTTTGGGCATCATAGCCCCTCAGAAGACATTTAACGGGTTAAAATAATCGTTTTCCCCTTCAAAATCAAATAAATGGCCATAAAATTACTGACAGTGACCATACAAAAATAGGTCGAGCTTGATTGGGTGATGGGGCAA
>BGPR01006784.1:0-44472 GCA_013235015.1 Araneus ventricosus | reverse complement strand
CACAATGTCGCAAAATTTGACATAACTTTCTCTCCCCCACAGAGAAAAATCTGCCACGTCCGTAATTAAGCCAAAAAGAATTTTGGAAACTAACCACAAATTTCAATGATCTCTGAAATCCGCGTCGTTTCCAAAGCCGTTTAGACATTAAAACACTTTGCGGATGAATTTTGAATAATATAAAGTCATCGACACGCGAGCCAGCCCAAGAAATTCAATTTGCACCTTCGAGAGGTCGCCAACTCAACCCTAGCCAATTTAGAGTTTGCCTGTAGCTCCGCCAAAATCAATCGTATTAGTTAGCCACTCATTGCACCAGCCGAACAAAGCCATCCTCATGCATTCTACCTGTCAAAACCCCGTTTCAACAATTACAAATTTCTCTCTCTCCCACATGCAGAAGCCTCACAATCCTTTGGGGCCTTCAATACATAAACAACCCACCCCTTCAAACCCTCCACCCTCTCTTTTCTAATTTCACCAGACATCTCCTGGCCACGGCGCGATACTAGCAATAAATAATGAAAGCGTTACAATAATCCAACATCACCCAAATGGCAAAGTGCTAATGTTGGCGATAATATGATTTGGGAATTTGGCGTAGCTCTTGTGATGCCTGGCGCTAATCATATTGGAATTCGCCCAGGCCGTTGGAATTTGAAACTCCACGAGGCGAAGGCTTTATGCTTTGGCTATAATTTTATATTTTCCGGAGGTGCACACACACAGACAACAACTTTGTGGGTCCCCTTTTAAATGGAAAGGAGGCCCCCTTTTCCTACATGTTAAGTGATTCCTCCTCGAGTAGGGTGTAGTCTTTTAATGAATGACGATGGGTTTTGACTTTATAATAGCGGGCTTTTGATACGTCTCTTTCCCAATCTGTCAATTAGGAGGGAAGCCTTAATGGATACGGAGACTTTTGCTTTGGGAATTCTTAATGAAGTGAAGATGGGAAGAATTTTGCCTTCCTTGCAAGCATTTGCGGCAAGACGGCTTTGGGATTATTAGGCGAGCAATTTGTTTGGGCAATGTGCTGGAAAGTGAACCTAATGGAGCTTGAGGACTGGAAAACTTTAATTTCTTCTGATTGGATTAGGAAATTAACGCTGGCTAGAATTCCTCAGATGCGTTTCGCTGTCAATATGCACCAATTAAGAAGGGGTTATTTTTCGGAACAGATGTACATTCTACTTGCAAAGTTTTTTTCTTCCCCCCTCTCTCAAACTCACTGAAACCTTATTTTCATATCACAACTCCATTAACTAGTTCATAATCAACTGTGGAAAGTAAAAACTAATCTGTTGAGCACCTTTGTTGTTTTTGTGGGCCATTTCTCTATAGTTTTAATGTGTTTAAAGATGCTAGAAAACTGGAAAAGTTCCCTAAAAATTCATTTAGTGAATGAGCAGTTTTGAATGGAAAAGGCGTTTTGAGGTATGTTACTATACATGATATATTGCCTACATATATTGTTATTTCTGAAGAAAAAAAAAGATTGGTTAGGGGAAGGTCGGGTAGTATAGGACGAGGGCTAGTATCGGACATGTGTTATTTCTTGCATTTGCTGTAGGTGGCGGGACTTGTCAAGACACCAGGGTGTTGGGTGAAGGTTGAAAGTTCACATGCCGCCATATTTAGTGAAACGGCAGTGTTGTTGACACGTGGCAGAGAATTTTGTTTTCTCAACAGTTTATTGAGTGAACGAAGATAACTTCAGATTGCCATAGCTTGACTAAAAGTGGCTATAAGTTCGTTTTATGTTTGTTGTTGAAAACAGTATTTATTGTCTTTAAAGTTGTAGGCCGTAAATCTCATTAGGCTTACTAATACTTATGTTGTAACCGATGTTTTGTTTCACGATTTTTGGGGTTGTATCGGACACAATGGTGCTGCCACATCTACTACAATTTTGAGCTTGCCCGGTCCTTCAAAACCGATAGTAGACGAGCAAATGGAGGAAGTTCGAGCAGTCTTGGCAAATGAAAGCAGTACGACTTCCTCTCTTAGTGAGGAATTTCCCAAAACAACTGCATCTCAAGATATTTTAGAGGAGATATCGCCACTTCCTAGCAGTTCCAATAAAGATAGAAAAAGGAAAAAATCAGTTCAAGTAAAAAGATCAAACTGGTTACACCTCGAACATCCAAAGAAGACTTGAAAATTAAAGCAAAAATGGAGCTAAAGTCTGAAGAAAAAAAAGGGAGAAGGAGGCGAAGAGACTCATTGCATCATCTGTGCTGAAACATTTGAAGAAGACTGGATTCAGTGTTGGATTTGTGAAGGCTAGGCTCACGAAAATTGCGCCGATCTTGAAGGAAACAACCTGTTTTATGAATGTGATGTTTATTTCACCAAAAAAAATGTAGAAACAGAATGTATTTGTCTTTAAAACGAATTTTTAAGTTTTCAAAGACTGATAACTTTTTAATTTTTCTAATTTATACCTCTTTTTTATCATATATTAATCTAATTTTAAGATCTGTAATTTGTATTTTTATAAATTTCTCAAAAATAACTCTGCCTTATAATAAAAGTGGTATGTGAAACCAAAAGTAATTCTCTTCTTGCATATATTTCTCATGTCCGATACAACCCGCCCCCCGAAAAATTTATAAAGATGTAATCACCATAAAAGGTGTGAAAAAACGATTGATATTTTTATCTTCGAAAAACGTGAATTAAAATGTGTTTTCATAGAACATTGAAGTTTTGTATGGAATATAATCTGGTCCAACTGAGCTGAAAGAATATTTTATAATATAGGAGAAGCTTAGGTGTCCGATACTACCCGAACTTCCTCTAATGAAATACAAAACATCTATTCTTTTCAAAATTATGGATCTAAATGTTATTTTAATTTTTCTTAAAAGATTATCTAAAATTTTATTTATAACCATGAACCAAGTGATTGTGAATATGATTTTAAGCCAAAATAACGAAATTGGTTAGTTATTTCAGAAGTTTTAACGTAAAATAACTAATTTTTTTCCCATTTTAGATCAAAACAAGCCAAGCTACGAGCTTATAGACGTTTACTAAAGTGCAGCATTTTACGTGTTTTTTAGTTAAAACTAAAATGAAGAATGAGTTTATTATTTCAGTTTATTAATAAGGTTTCAGTTTGATTATTATTTTATATTTAGGCGTAAAAAGTATAATATAACTTAATTGTAAAATAACTAGTTTTCTTACTTAAATTAAACACATAAAAACTTGCTATTCATGGTGTCGAAAAATCATATTCATAGAAATCACAATATTCTTGTAAGTAGTTGATTGAAAATTAGAAAAATACAGCTTGCACTGTCTATAGATAAATTCGATTTTTTGTTATTAAACTTAATGAACGATCTAAACAGTTTCTGTATATTGAGAAGATGGCGACGTTTATTCATTTTAGAATTATAATTTGCAAAGTTGTCCATTACATTGGTTGAATACGGGACTTCAAATTTTTCACTTTATTTCTATAAACCGTATTTTTTTTTTTTTTGCCGATCTAACTTTTTCTTTCTTTTGCTCCAAAAAATTATGTGATTTTACTAAAATATTAATGTAGTTTCAAAGTGTGGTAGCAGCACTCCATTTCTATTTCCAACATTGAACTTTATATTTGTTCTTTGACAGTGCTCCATGGTTGTTGGGTCAATTTCCTTCACTTAAGCTATTGAATGATAATCAATAGCATTAAAATTAACAATGGAGTTTATTGGGTACAAACAAAGCAAACTCTGGAAGAATGTGATAATGAACTGTTGATATTAGGCTAAACAAGTAGAGAGCCAGGGCTATAATTTTTATACCTTTAAAGCGTTGTGAATTATTAGAAAACGTCGATATATCCGTTCTATTCAAATTCCAACTCAAAATATTGCCTTGAAATTGGTGTTCATTTCCGGTCATCTTTAAGGTAAATCAATGAACAACTAATTTTGGTGAAGCATTATTTCTATTCTCTAGGTTAGCAATGATCACTGCCATAAAAAACTACATAAAGTTGCATATTTTTTCATACTTTATAATTTTCAACGCTGTAAAAATTGTCCTACTTTCCCCAAAGTTTCTGTCCACAATCACATAGTTCATTACCTTTTTTTCTAAAAATTTTTAAATCAAAGAACCTGTTGGATGAAAGCCCCATGAGTTTACTATCCAGTTTTTATTAAACATAAGCTAACAGGGATTGCTGTTGCAGAATCCACAAGTTTGATTATCATTTTTAAGAGTAAGACAGTTTATAAAATCGTTTTCAGCGGCTTTCCGTTTCCAGTAATATGTTTATAGGTTACACTTCTAAACAAGTTCCTTCATAGTACTGAATTAAAATTAATTTAATGAAAATTAATTGCACCGTCGATATATTCTGTTCATTTTTTTAAATTAATTTCCTCTCTGTTTTCTAACATGCCAATGAAGCAAGTATTCTCTGCGAAAAGCAATAAAATGAAATAATTAAAGCTCACATGATTCACCTTTCATACTGTTAAAGTAATTACAACGAATAGACAAAGTTAAATTAGATAATCTAAATAAAAGATGTCAAGTCTAAAATAAAGCCGAAGACAATTAAGCATTTGTTCACCAACTTATGCGGTACAGGGAAATTTCATTAGGTAATTTTATTTTCGTAACTTTTTGGTATGAACACTTGGATGACTAGCAAGAGTGTTTCATGGATTTTATGATATTACTAATTTTAGTCAGATAGGGAATACTTGTAATTTTATACGTAAATAATTTTGGTTCTATCTATTTAAACCATTTGTTTTGACCTATCTTATCTCTGTATACCAACATAAATACGATTTTAGATGATGTCAAAATAATGGGATTTTTTTAGATTGTCAACTTACTGCCAAAACCATTGTATATTTGTCCTAACTCGTAAACGTCGTTACAGACAGCGGAGTCGGTTATACATGCGTGATAGCTTCAAGCGCGCCGTGCCAGCTTAATTTGGAATCAATGCCATTTTCCGGGAGGGGAAAATAGGGGCGTTTCATCTGATTTAAATTGAACTAATACATGCAGTCAGATGTTGGATGGCGGTTACGTTTATCGCCATGACTGGAAGCGTCCATGGATCGACTCCAATGGGATCAAAATCATTTTAACACAGCCTTCAAACAGAATAATCGATATGAATTCATTTCTTCCAAGGTGCAGTAGATAAAAACTTTTCTGAAACCTTGCATCCAATGCATCAGCCTATTGAGCATTGGAGGAGGAAGAAGACTTCTAAAGTTTATCGTATATTTAGTAAGTATACCATGTGAATCATTTCTCTAAAACACACATAATGCTTATGTTTCCAATTTCTCAATGAAAAGTATCTCTCATGTACAGGGATGTAATATCAGGTTTTGATATTTGAATCTCGATTACAAAATGACTTTCAAAATAATGAATTCTATTTGGGTGCCAAGTATCCAGAGAAGGTAGGTAATAAATAAGTGATTCAAATGCCAGTAGATACAAGTATTTTAGAAACAGGAAAAAAAACAAACAAAAAAACACGGTATTATTCAGACACGGGTGATAGCGGCCTTGTTTTCCTCAGATTAAAAGTAATACTGAAAAATCAAAAGTTTCACCGTCTCTCTTTTTTTTTTTTAACCTCCTCTTTTGTTTTCTTTACGAAAACCTTCGTCTATCTTTCTCAGAACTTAACTTATTTTGCATACAAGGTCTTTGCGAACTTGGAAACAACAAAGACATCCATGACTTATCTACATGTCTGGCAAAATAAGCAGGACTAGGCAAACAGAGAAAAGCACGAAAGGGTGGAGGATGATGAGAGAAGAGAACACAATTAGAATACCGGCCCGTTTAAGGAGGAAAAAAAGAAAAGAAAAGAAGGGGAATGACAATTGACGAGTAGACAGATGTCCCTCCACTCGATGTCAAAACATTTCAAAGCAATGGAACAAGGTAGAGTTAGAATTGGGTAAGCGGGGGGTCACGCAGCAACAATGGGAAGAGGGAAGGGACAGGGAACTAACCGATATTAATGTAATTCAGTAGGATGGGACCTAGCGGTACTCGGTCGCCATAACTAGGAAGACCTAAGGTTCTGCTTAATACAAATGCGAGATGTGGGAGGCGACGATAAATGGATCCTCCCATTGCCATAGGAACAAGACAGGCAGCATCCTTTACTCTGCGCCTCACTGGAGCATTCTCTGGGATCTTCCCTTCATTGTTTACGATAATATTTCCTCTGCTGGTTTTGTTGCTGATGGTGCGCTGAAGCCATTAAGGCAATTGTACCAGATCCTCTCTTACCATTTTCTTTTTTATTCCATTTTCTTCCTTCTTCTTTCTTTTTCTCTGTTTTTTGTTCAGTGCTTTTGCTGCTTAAATCTGGAATGATGATTCTGGCTTGCAGATTTTGCACTAGAGAGGAGGAATGAAGAAGGAGCTTAGGTCAGAATGGGTACAGTAAAGAACTGGATTGGAGGCAAAATAGCTCCCATCACCCACAGCAGTCAGCAGGAATCCAGTGGAACAGGTGCCTCTTCACACATTCTGTAAACTTCTACTAGAGCAATACGATAAAGAGATGGGCTGCCTTGAAATCCATAGAAACAATTTAAAGTATAGGAGTGAAATAGGTTATGCTTTCAAAGAAATACAATTCCTTTTCAAAACAAATACTATTTTCTTCAAAGAGTATTTATCTTATTGAAATATAATCGCATTATTTAGTGTCAATAAAAAAAAATACACTTAATTAAGTAGAATGATATACTATAGTATTAATGTATGGAGTAATGTATTTCTCATTTCATCTTATTTTAAAAAATAATCATCGTTTAGTATCTCAGAAAAAGAGGAGGGGGAATGAGCTGATCTATTTGCTAATATGTCGACATTTGGAATTCATATATTTTACACGATTAAGCTTTTTTAACAGATTTAACCATTAAATTGTTAGACATTTTCAAATTAATGCAGAAAATGTTAAGTTAGCATATTTAAATTATTTTGGGGAATCTCTCTACTTCCTGGGGAGCCTTTAATTGCTTGGGAATTGGTAATGAAAATGTTATTCAAGATATAGAAAAGGAGACAATACAAATTCCAAAGGCAATCGTTGCAACTAGAATAAGAAAAAGTAATTCTCTTAAGCAAACTAAAATGCCCACTTTAGAAATAGATGTTAAATGTAATTCAGTGACCAACTATTTTAAATTCCTAAATTCGACTACAGAAGAAGATTCAAGCAAAATCTTAGGAAAGTGTCACCAACTAAAACTACCAGTAAAACTTAGAATTTCAACTTTCAATGGATGGCGTATAATTTGAAAGACATTATAATTTAAGAATTTTAAATAAACCTTTGATTAATTACAAATTTGAGTATTACTAGTAAGAATTCATTTAAAAGTAATAATCTTAAAGGTTTCTTAAGATAGTTCCTATTATATTACTACATAGTAGCAGAAATGACAATTCATTTAAAGTTAAACATTTAATATAAAATTGTAGAGAAAAATCCTTTCATTCCATATATTTTATTATTAATAAATTCTTATTTTATACGATTAGATGCGAATGAGCGTTTGGTTAAAAAAATTTAGTTGTCTGCGAGTGACAACTATAAGCATTATATGAATCCAATTAAGTTCTTTGAATGTTTTTTATTACTTTTGACAAATGGAAATTACTTGCAAGTTTTCAATTGGACTCCATTTAAAATAACAAGGGTGGAATAACGTCTTCTCATTCTTCTTCCTTCATCATAATTTGTCTTCTAATAAATTTCAACTGTGTATGGTTCAGGAGATGTGATATCAGGTATGCAGTTCACATGCTCTTCAGGTGATGCCTGCTCTGGGAGATCCAGTCTTCTTCCTCCACAATTAGTTTCATCGCTCTTTTAATTCGGCTTGTTATTTTCATCTTCCTGAGTCACTTTGTGGAAATAGCAGGGAGGAAAAGTTTGTTATCCCTCCCTGCCCCAGCTAGGAAAGTCTTCCCCTTAATAGGTGGAAGAGTAATGTGGAGAGGAAAAGGAAATACACTTAATTTTGGGAGCAGGAAAAAACGACGTATAACCGAGACCATATAAACATCATATAAACTTGAACACAACTTCATCCTTTACAATGGATTTACAGGTGAATCAGGGACTGTGATGAAACAATGTATAAGTACAAACAGTATAAATGAAATGTATAAACAGTTGCTTTACTATAATTTGAAAAGCTAAACATCCACAAATTACATTCAATCAGATATTCAATCAGTTAATGAAATATCCTTAATAACATCGTTTATTTTTTTACAGGAAGTAAGACTTGGCAGAACTGATAGTTAAGCAGTTGAAATTTTTTTTTAACTACTCAAATCTACAGATTATACTTTGAAGATGACGATAGATTCATTACCTAAATACTCTTTTTCAATTTCTAAGTGTTATTTCTATGACATTGAGTTTTATCATGAATGTATCAGTTAGAGGCATTTATCATCTCGATTAAGCAAACTGCTTTTCAAGAAGGAGAAAATATTCCATATTATCTATTTTGTAGGTACGTGAAATACATACACAAATAAAATCCTCCATAAGAATTGCCTACTTCTAGTTTCAAAAATTTACTTTCTACATGTATATGGTTTGATCTCCTTTAAAATAATTACTTTATAGTTTCTTTTTCAAAAGGATGTGCATAGAATCACATGAAAGAAAATATAAAAAAAAATTCAGGAGTCTCAATTCATTTTCTGGGCATTATTTTGCAATTGTCTAGGACGTACAGTTAGTTAATTTCTCTGACCAAAATAAAATCAAACATATTTTGTTTACAGTTCTTAAAAAATAAAGTTATTAAAATTGAATTTTTTTTAATTTACTATCGGAAATTAATTTACGATTAGCATAAATATAAATAGCAAATGATTTGATTCAATCATGGCCTCTTATTTATCCATATTTTTTAAACTATTAGAAGTAAATCTTTGTTCCTATATATATTTAGGGTAAGACGATAAAAATGTCAATAATTCCTAATATTCACTTTTAATATAGTCTAAAATAATAAAATTCTTAAAATTAATTAAAATTCGTTCAGACAAATAAAGGTGGTTTCAGTGATACATGGAAATAGACAAAATAGGTTAGATAAAGACAACAGTTTGTGTACATGGTGAATTTTATATTATAAAAATTACTTGATTGGCATCAAGAGATTTCTTTTAAATTTTATTATTTATCATGCTCTAACTTATTTAGGAAGGTTTTAAGACAAACCTTGATTTTAAAACTATCAAACAAATTAGTATCTATGAGCTAATAAAAAATCATTTCCAAAAAAGTAAGTAAAACGTAACGGCAACTCAGATGAGGAAATGAAGAGATGTAGACATTTAAAAAAAAAAGTAACGATATTAAAGAATTTTATTTGCGTAAAGGAAGTAATTTATAATAGTTATAACCGTGGTTATATATTCCAACGTATTCAATCATTGCAGTAGTTTATTTAAAATAAAATATTCTTAAGGTTATCGTTTCAAAAGTTGGAACCCAAAATTAAGTTTCTTAAAGAAATGAAAAAAATATAAATTGATAATTTGCTTTTTTCAAAATATTGTCTGAAATTTTTTAACTACGTAGAGAGACGATAAATATCTTTTCTTTTCAAATATTCAAGAAGGATAATGTACTTAAAATATTAACTTAGTAAAGAGCAGTTTCTGATTTTCTGATTAATTCAACTTTTAGTAATTTTTCAGACAAAATATCGAAGACTTTTGGTCAAACAAGGTTTTCATCACTTTTCTTATTTTTTAATCGACATCTTACATCATGTTTCAGGCTTTTTTCTGAGATCGATTTAAAATATAAGATCATAGAAAAATATTGTTTCCATTTTTCAAATTGTGTTTTGCTATTAGGTACACTAAATGTAGTTATAAATGTTTAGACCATAATAAAAGGACATTTAATTCCTTTATTCAGATTCCGAAATATTTTCTTCCTCTTCTTTTGTCAAATAAATCTTTCGTTATTTAGCAGAAATTGCCTTACTATACAAATTATATCTCTCAACAGATCAGGCTTTTCTGAGATCAGTTAAAATAGTGTGAGAGTCATTAGAAAAATATTACTTGTTTTCAATTATGTTGCTATTTTAAATTTTTACTAAAATGGTTATAAATCTTTTAGACCATAATAAAAGGACATTTTAATTCCTTTAGATTCAAAATATTTCTTCTCTTCGCAATAAATAAATCTTTCGTTTATTTAGCGAAATTGCCTTCACTATACAAATTACATCTCAAGCAGACCTTACAGATACGTTAGTCTTTCCTTATTCTTTAAGTTTATCATCTGCTCCAGTTAAAAAAATTTATCACTTTGAGCAGACGATGCAGATATTAATGTTTGCATTTGTGTGACAGACGATAAGGCAACAGCAGTAATATGCAGCTCCCTCCTCTGATGAGCATACAATTTATTATTAGTATTTAAGCACATAAACAAAGGCAGGTAATCAAAATAAAATTCATCATCATTATTCAAGCATGCAAAATATAATATCCGTTGGCCGAAATTCATTTCTTAAAAAACGCCTGGGTAGTTTGTTATTTCCGGCTCTTAAAGCATTTGTTGATGATAAATACTTTCAAAATTTAACTACTCTTAATTTACAAAATCTTCTCAATACCACTTAGTGTTTATTCATTAAAAAAAAAATGTTGAAGGAGGAAAATAAAATGGCGACTTAGGAAGAAAAAAAAATGGCGTTAGTCAAGTTTTGGTCGCTGAGTTCGTTTTACTGAAGAACGAACTCAAAGATACTCGTAATAAATACGTTTCTAGATTTCTTTTAAAGGGGGGGTGAAACAGGGAAAAATCTTTTCCCATATTTGTGATACTGAATGGAGGAGAATAATATGATAGAAAATGTAAACTGCAATGGATGATGGGATGAAATAAAGAAACTACTGAAAAACTGTTTATTTTGCTCTGCTAAACAAAGCCAAATCTTTTCTTAATATCAGAGGTTTTATTTGCGCGTTTTGCAAAGAATAATTTTCAACGACTGGCATTACAAAATTCGGACTTTTTTTAGTGTCCTGTGGAATATTTTCTGCCATAAATTTACGGTCCATACATAAAATTAAATCTTAATTTGGTAGAAAAAGAATTAGGGGCGGCATTTCAGCTGGTAGTTGCAAATCCTAATCACGAAATGGCGTTATATATAGTTTAAAATTGTCCTGTAACTTTTGGATAGCGTTAAGTAAATCGTATATTTTATAATTTTAGAGTCATAAAACAAAAAGAATAATACTGTCTTTTAATATCTTATTGATCCTTTTCCATAATTTCTCTTGTTCTTTTTAAAATATACAAATATTTTAATTCCCTTTCTTACAAAACAATTTTTTAAAGATAAAATTCAAAACTATTTGAAAAAGTAAGAGACAGAAAAGCGCTGCTTTCTTCTTATACATTGAGATTTTCACTTCTTTGAATAAGTGATTTTTCAAATAAAATATTTCTTATATAACTGTTGAAGATCAATTTCATTGTATGCTGTAAAACATATTTATAAAGAATCAATGTAACATATTTTCAAATAACATCATATAAATCAGTATACAGTTAAAAAGTGACCATATCAAAGAAAAAATGAGCTCAATGTGTTCTTGTTGCTAAATGATCATTCCTTGAAGGAAAATCACGATATACACTATATATTTCAGTCTCTACTAATAATAAAGAAGATCTGTGTCTATGCGGTCACAGAACGAGCGGTTGAACTTAGAGACTATCAAATTCATTTAGGGTATTTTTAGGGGTGGGAATGTGCACTTGGAAACATTTTTCACTTACATCAGAAATTTTAATTATTAAAAATTAAACGAATTTTGGCCAGTTTGCGCGTATTTTTATAATAACTTCCAATAATTAACGCTTCAAATATATACTGTTTTACAGTGCGAATGCAGCTCCTTTCTAATCTTGTTAAGGTTCAGCTCTCCTATTATTACGTAATTTTAAAATCTTTTGAAGCACTATTCATTGCTAGAATCGTGAAGGTCAGTGAATGGATAACACCCTAGCGACAAATTCACTTAAAGGGTTGTTCCTCTGGAGGATGGTAAGATGGTGCACCCATTTCCTCACTTCGAGGATGACGGGGGGCATTCCTCACGGGGTAGGGCAGGGGTACCTATCAGTTGTTTTAGCAAAAGGATTTACTGTTTCATTCGCAAGAGAATAGCTTCCTCTAAATTTAAAACTATTTGTAATTATTATGTAGATAAATATGATTTTTTAGTGATTTTCAAGGTTATAAACTCATTTTATGCTTAAACTACTTCTATTACATTTTCAAATGAATAAATGACATTTCTTGATATTACTTAATGCTATGCGTTTTTGATTTTTATCAAACTTTCCTTTCACATCGATACATTGCTTTACCGAACCCAACAAACTCATACCTTCAGAATACCAATCAGAGCGAAACAGATAATGAAACATCAAATTAAAAAGAATTAAATACGCGTAATACAAATGTTTTATACATAAATTCTGACATGTTTTCTGTTGCATAGATTTATGATGTTTTATAAACTTATCTCATTCTTAATTATTTTAATATTAAAGGCTTTAAATTTAAATTATTTTCAAATTAATATTTATGGATAAAGCTAAAACTGACATTCATTTACTGTCTCTCTGTTTTCATTTCGAGACGGAAACTAATCTGAATTCTTTTGCATCTAAAAGATGATCGTTTTTACTATTTCTACTGCTATTGGTGGGGCATCCTATAAACTTGCTTTTTTTTGATTTTGGAACTAATTGTTTTTATCTAAAAAAAAAAGGAAAATTCATTTTTTGTGACATTTTACTTAATTCATAATAGTCATTTGTTTGAGTTTCCAGATGTTTTTTTTCTTCTTCCAAAAATGACAGTTTATTACGTTAAAAAAAATCCAAAGCGGAAATAACTTAGTCGGATAAATAACTTTATTTACAAATTATTAACATTAAATAAACAAGAGCAACTATTTCAAACATCATACATACGCTGCATTTTTTTATATAACTGAATCATTTTAAGTTATAAGCTCTAATATGGGCGAACCAGCTGGTCGCCGAAGGCGGATAGTATATAATATATTCTGCATAGTATCTTTACATTTATTTAACAACAAGACATTTAAAACTACAAGAACACATTAACCCATTTATTTATTTTCGATTTGGTCACTTTTAGCTGTATACCGATCTTATATTGGTGTGAATCAAAAACAAAAATTAAGATTGGCAAACATGATTTTACAAATACAAGCATGATTTTCCCTTAGACATAAAGAAAAATAAAGAATTTTATTTTCTAAACAAAGCATTTAGATATCTTGACTCAAATTAAATTTATTTTTAGAAAACTATTTATTTAAATTAAACTAGTTAATAAACTGAAGACATAAAATAGTGTTTTTCAAATGCACAGGTAAAAATGTTTCAGTTATTTTAATGATTTAAATAATAGCAAAGAAATACAAACAAGATAGTTTTTTTTATGGAAATTTAGAAGACAAAACCGAAATTTTAATTTAAGTTACTGATTAATTGCATTTATTAATAAACGTGCTAACTGAATAAATGGCATGCTAAGACGTTGGTAGTGTAGTACTTTTTACACGTAAATCAGAAATCTGTTGAGAGAAATTCATCATTTTATCTCATGTATTATTAGAGCATTCCAAATATACATGCACTATAAATAAACAAATTAAGATAATACCAGAAGTCATTCTATCAAAGTAGACATCTAATCAATAATTTTAAAAATCGGAAAATGGACAATACATTACGTAATATTTCTGCCTAGAAGATATCGTTACGGGAAAACAACACACAAAATCGGTGAAAAAGATATTTGAGTGCGTTTATAAGGAAGAGTAGCTCATAGAAAAAATCCTTCGTAGATAAAATTTGTAACAATGAAAGCTTTTAAAATGTGTTAAAATGCTTGAAAGGCTCTAGGGTCGTTTAATAACCCTTTGACCTACGAATTCATTTAACCATTTGATCGATTATTAGATGACCGACAATTATTTTTATTTCAATCCGTATAGGAGCATAAAGAACACTTGAGATACTTCAGCGTTTCCAAATGTTTGCCTTCTTTTAAATTAATTGCTAAGGGATAAAACGTCGCCCAGATAGCTGAGCATTCTAGGCGATTTAACTATTTGTTGAATATTATTATGATTTTTCAGTATGCAGCAAGAATATTTATATTAGCATGCGGAATAACTGAATTTTCTCAGATTACAAATGTATATATATCGTATTTTTTTTCGTAAAAAAATTAAATGGATTTTATCACAGTGTTAAGAAACTTACATTCGAATAAATCATTAGAAAGTACTTTAATCTTTTGGACTCCGGAATAGGAGAATTCTGGATTCGAAATTCTATTCCATCGAACTTCCGCCATGCTTAAAGTCCTAGTACACGCTAACTTCGTCATTTATAAAATGCCCTTTTGCTGATGGGGTTTTAAAAAGCGGGTTGGCAAATCAAGTATTGCCCTGACCGTTTGATCATGAACTAAATAATGAGTTTGTTTCCCGTACCCTGGTGTAACTTCAAAGCGGGGCGTTAATCTAACAAATCGACCAAAACATCCTCTTTGAATAATACAAAACAATTTTATTGTCATTCAAAACCTTTCTATAATTGCCAGAAGCGTAACCAGTCGAGGATCAAAGGGAGAGAGAGCAGAAATTACAAAATAATAAAAATTTTAAAGATGTGTGCCAAATATGAAGCACAAAACATTGGATCAGGAAACGGTGATTAATTTATGCATTCAATAAAGTAAATTTATGCTCATGTGGTAAATATAAAATGTTTCGCGCAACTCTAATTTTGAAATCCATTGCGCAACTTGCTGCAGGAAAAAGGACGTGGCAACACAGGCAGAATGCAAAGCAACTTGAAGTTAGATGTTAGATGGCATTTGAATTTACGTTTATCACACTACTTCGAGCTCCCGTGATTTGACTCCATTCCGACAAATAAAAGATAATTAATAGGAAATAAAAATAAGATATTAATTGATATATGATGGTTTTACAAGCAACATAAAATCTGTAACTTGCGAAAATACTTTTACCTAAATCTGAAGAGTGAATCAATCACACAAATCTTGCTTAATTTCGTGAACTAACAGGTAAATTATTTCCGATATAAAAAGATATAAAGGATTACTCACAACAAATAGTAAAATGAATAAATCAATTTTTTATTACATTAATGATTAAATGCATATTAGAAAATTATACTTATAATCCATTTTTAATAAAAAGAACACCCGAAAAAACCTTCGAATGGTATTCGAGAAAATACAATTTAAATAATGTATGTAATTTATAAGTGTTCTTGGTATTCAGGATATTCAATTTTACTAAAATTCAATGTTACTGTTCGAAGATTCAAATTTAAAAAATATCATTTTATACAAGAACCCTCATCATTTAGCTTCTCTTACAGAGAAATTGAAATTCACCTCACTGAAATCTCGACAGCTTTCTGAATTTTAATGGGATTCAACTGGAATTTTTTTTTTAAAGTTGCTCTATATATCTGGCTTTCAAGTTATGAAAGAAAAATTCCGCTGCGTCTCACACATGCGCAGTAAAAAATTATTTAGTACAAACACTCATATTTCCCCTCTAATGTTCAATGTATTTACTTCAAATTTTAATACAATACTTCTATAACATATTGTCAAGTGTTCTGCAAATTTCGAATAATTTGAATGAAAACTCTGCATGTTATAAGCAAAACACATGTGGAAAAATTTGGGATTTTTTAAAGAAACATTTATATCTTCCCGAAGATTTGTGCTATGCTTACAAAAATGCATGTAAATATTATGCACATTAAAACATAACCATTGATAAAAGTTACATCTCGTTATCAGCTTTCTGTGAAACAGGATAGGTTTTCGCCTTCATCCCTTTCTGATGGTCCCCTAATTGCCCTCGTGACCGAATCTTCACTGTAATATGTACATGATATACTATTGAATGACACGCGATTCTCCAGAACTGATTTTGAAACATAATTTTAGTATTAATTTCAAATTTCTCGCATTTTACGAAATGTTCCTTAACTTTTGTATGCCAGTGTATGAAATATTGCTTAATTTACCATACACATAGACATGCTCTATGTTCTACGTGCTTTTATATTGTGTACAAAAGTAAAAAATAAAATATTGAGCTGTAAGAGCATTTGGAACAATCGAACATTCGTTTTTTTTTTTGTATTACATGCTACATCTGCAGTATTTTTAAAATAATTGGTTAAATGAAGAAATAACGTATCAATGCACACTTGTTTTTATTGCCTACATAGTTAAATTGCATTGTTTTATTTTTGCAGACTCCTTTGCAATATCACATCTGCATAACAACGCTTTGAATAATTTTTGAACTATTGTAATGATTATGTTTAGAGGAAAAAAAGACAGAAACTGAAATTAATTATCAACTATTACCATGAACAGGATCAGCGCAGAATTATAAATTAACGATAGTTGAGTGTTGAAAAAGTGCTACTATTAGATATTAAAATCGTTTTCCAACTTCTCCTTAAGGTAAATTTTCCGCGATATTCTTTATTTAAATAAAGGAAATCTTTTAAATAGCCAAAATTTAGAGCAATTATTGACCTACCAAGTTACATTTAATAAACGTATATACGAATCTAAAAAAGTCTTTATTTACTTTTGATGTATAAATAATTCTGAAAAAGTTGATAGATATCATGTCATAATCTGCAGAGCAAATCTGTAATTGTTAATCGTCATTTATAGAGAACTAGTTGCTATGCTCGGCGTTGCTCGGGATTAAAATACTTTCATGTCTAATATTTTTGATGTAAAAAAATACTTTTGTATTGAAAATTACAATACCCAAAATTCTTTTATCGTCTGAAATGTTTTTAATTAAAATGAGAATATCAGTTGAACCAGACGATTTTTAAAAACCGCCAATAGCTAATTTTCTCCATAAGTTATTAGTATTTATTGCATAGGTACTTCAAATTTTGTTCATAAATCTTGCAGTATAAGAAAGATTTTAACGGATGTTTTAGGACAATTACATAGTAAATTTTTCATTGAGAAAAAGTGTTGGAATAAATATGAATTAAAAAAATAAAATTTGTCTTCATCCAAAATTCTTCTAATGTGATCTAGCAACAGTTCTTATGTATTCTTGTTCTTCACCAATAAAAAAATGATTATAAATTGTAAATTTTATACACAATTTAATTTTTGAAAAATTATTAAAATTAGGCCAACGATTGAACGGAAATGAAAGTTGTGTCATGAAAAGCTAATTTTTTAAACTTTTATTATGTGTAAAAATAGTTTTTGCGACATAATACGTATTTTCGAAAAATTTCACAGAAAATGCCAAAATCTTGCTCATTTCCAATTAACTGAAATTTTAATAAGATTTGGGGTATTTAAAAGTTGAAGGTTGACTCTCTTCTTACATAAAATATATTTTAAAAATAAGAAAAAATTTCAGAAATAAAGGTAAAACCTTGTAACAAAGTCTAACCGTTGCCTAGCAACGGAGTAGCTATAAATTTGCGTTATTTCAAAATCGTCTGCACGTAATTAACAATTATTAAGCTTTAAAAAATTCATAGAAAATGAAGGAAAAATGTCACATATATAAGATTGGTATCATTGAAAAGGTAAAATTTTAAACTGTAAAATGGTATAAAAATATTTTTTTCGACAATTTGCTCCTAAGTTACTGAGGAAAAACGGTTTCGGTTAATTTCCAATTAACTGACGGTTTAATTAAATTTTGGACTTTGAAAAGTTCATAAGTGTCTTCCCCTTGTCTTAAACAACAAGTGTGCAAAATTTGGTTGAAAACGGTCCATTGGTTTAGGAGGAGATGTGGATCATAGCCACAATGATTTTTATTTATATTAATATGAATCATTTATGAAATAAAAATTCTGCGGGAATTATTTGTTTGCCTACTTATTTCATTTGATCGAGCTGAGTGGGTTTTTTTCTCTTCTTTCCGTGCAGAGAATACTAAGAGGAAAAAATAATAAGAAGTAAGTTTTATTTCAAGAGAAAAATTCTTACATTTGCGTTTGGTTGAATTTAGTTGCTTTATTTCGTCTCCTCAGTAGGTGAAAAGAATTATCTATAAAATTGTTGTATTTTTCAAAATTAGAAGAAAAATGTGATATTATTTATGAAAAATCAAAGCCGCAAGTTTTAGCTGTAAAATGTACACCCACTCTAATTGTAACCTAATTGCTAGTTTCTAAAGGGTTAGAGAGAGGCATATACAATTGGAAAAATGCTTTAAATGCAGTAAAGAATTATTTTTTGGATCAATACAGGCACTGTTCAAAAAATTGCGAAATTGTAATTTTTTTTTACTGTTCCCCCCCGATCCTATTATTTATATTTATTAAAATAATCTTGACACACTAACATTTAACCCCCCAAAAAAGTCCAATTCTTCTGCGACCCAAATTGGTCAATTTACGAAGCTTTGAATTTCATTATTTTAGGGCGTTATACACCATTTCAACAGCCTCTTCGAAGACGATCTGCGAATCAATTGATGCTGCTTTCTCGCGTCGGCTGTTGATTGGCCTAAAATAATGAAATTCAAAGTTTCATAACTCGGTAAGTTTTTGTTGCAGAAGAGCTACCTTTTTTAAGTGTTAGGGAGTCAGGATTATTTTACTAAATATGACTAATAGGATCGGGGAACACTATAAAAATTTAAATTTCGTAATTTTTTCAGCAGTGAATTTAATACAATGACAAAATATTTGGAACATGCAATTCAAAAGGATGTGAATGTATTAATATCGAATGTATTAAAATTCCCTGACGATAGAGCATTCTAAGAGCATAGTCCTTGGTAAATTTCAGAACTTTCAGAATCTTTGCAAATTTTTTCAGCAGTGCATTTATTGATCCAAACAACATAAAAAATAATTATGCACTTCATTTAAAGCATTTTTCCAATTAAAATTATGTGCCTATCTCTACCTCTTAAAAAAATTGCCTATTGGGCCACGATTAGAGTCGGCACCCTGTATAGAGATAGAGAGATAAAATATTTGGCACAGGCAATTCAAAAGGATGTGAATGTATTAAAATCGAATGTATTAATATTTCCTGTCGATAGAGCATTCTAAGAGCATAGTTCTTGGTAAATTTTAGAACTTTCAGAATTTTTGAAAGAATATAAAAGTATTTTTGAAAAGATTCAGAAAGAAAACATGATGCATTCTTTTTTCATATGATTGGAAATTATTCTGTTTCATTTTCTATATTCGTCGAACAATATTTAGAACAAGAATTTACGATTCTTGCTGTCGTGTCCGTATTTGGCAAAAAGTATTTTGCCGAAAAGAATGTATTAAGCTTTGCTTTAAATATTCATGTAGAACAAAAAAGTTCCCAACTCTTGAAAAAGCAAGTTCAAGAAACAAGCAAGAACTGTTCCAACCCGAATAATCAAAGATATTCCTCGATTAATTTTTTGTAGCAGCTGCTGAAACTTTCTAACTTGTCTCCCAAAATAAGTGATCAGTCAGATGATACAGTGCTCACTTAGGCCGGAGGACATTTTCTGCTTTTTTCTTCTTTTTTTAGTGGGAGGCAGTTTTCTTTACAGCTATCTTGTCATCCATTCGAAAGGGGGTGGGCAGCGAGGGGTGGGACGAAAGCATTTTCCCTTCCATTCCATCTAATCACATTAAGAAACTCGGCTGCAATCTGTCACGGCTGTCTGACGTCACGGCAATGGAGGAGAGTTGAGATGTTTTCGGGAGTTTTCCACTCCCTTAAATGGAATTTTAATGACCGAGCTGTTTAATTTATGCACTTTCATGGTAGCTCGTGACTGTTTTTGTAGTATTTCGAAAGGCGTTAGTACAATGAATAGGAAATCATTTTTTGATGTTTTTACTTTTTCTCCGGGAGGAAAAGTTCTGTTTCTACGAGTGGCAGCAAAGCGGTATCGTTTGGCTCAAAAGAAGTTATTCATAGTCGATGTCAATCGGCCATCTCGAAATTCGTTCTCGAATATGCTCTAATTGGGTTTGTTGTGAGTGATAAATCTAATTTTGGGAGATGAGGGAATGATTTTTCAACTGAAAATAGGCTTGTCAGAAGTATTTTGCTCGGTGTAAAAATATTCTTTTGAACTGGCCGAAAACTACAGAGTCAATTTCAGACAAGATTTATGTGATGAAAAGAGTTAGAAAAATCGTTTCGCGGTTAAAGAATACGTTAATGTTCGTTAAGTACTTTAAAATGTTTTAAGCCAAATAAATTTGTAAGCGCAAATTGAAAAATTTGATTTTGGTTAGGTTTATCTTCAAAAGAAAAATAACAAACGCTTATCTACGGCGAAAGTTTGGACATGTTTAAGCTCACGGTTTCAATACACTCTTTAAATGCTTGGAATAAATAGCTTCTGCAATTCATTAACAGTGAAAAGGTATGTGTAGAAGAGAGAGAATAAAGCGTTTCATCGTGTTAATAACTATATTATAGGCTACTGGTTTAAAAAATATATATATTGCTTTATCAAATTATTATGAAAACTCGAATAGAATGTTGTACTGTTACATATCTTTTTACCATCCTGTTAGAAGGGTATTAAAATTACTGTGTATTTAAGAGGATTGGAACAATTTTTATTCTTATGTTACATGTGTTACGTGTTGAACTCTTTGATATAATATTGAGCTTTGATCTACTATTATTTGGAAATGAATGGAAGTTTCGAAAATAAATTAGCTTTAGATTTTGTTTTTTTTTAGACCGTTTTATGACAACTGATGTTACATTTATCAGTTTATTCAGAGATGTCTTTTTATATTTTTTATAAGGAATATTTTTTTTCAAGGAATAATAGTACGAATGTAGAACTTGACATTTGAGAAGTGTTATATTATCTGAGCAAAATAAGTTATTTATTATTTCTATAGAGCAATTCTAGAATTAAATTGTTTAGTTTGTTGTCTGTTATGTGTAAAATTAGAAAACGCTTGCTCAGAAAATTTTATTTTCCTGACATCTTTCCAAACACTGACTAAGGCAATATTTCATATTGTAGACGGGGCTAGTTAAACATAGGGGCACGTTGGGCCTGTCGCGATATTTTTAATACTTTTCGGCATTTAACGCTGCCATTCCAGACAAGTGTGTATTATCCCGCCTTCCTTCTTCCACATCAGCGTCATTGAAGAAGTAGCGTTCATTGAAGAACCAGCCAGAATTTTCAAATTTTTACTTAGCTGAGTAAATTTCCTCTCTTACGAATAATCTTTTTTTCTTTGCTTATAAATTATAATTTCCATTTTTACAAATAATATTCAGAAAGATAATTCTTCATTGTTACTTTAGGACTTGTTTGCTTATCGATATGCTTTCAGAATAAATCCCTACACTCATGAGAAACAAAAATGGCGATATGGGACTAGTTAGGCCATTTCGCATGGGACACGTTGGCCAGCGCTGCTACACAGGGTTTATCAGGAAGCGCTTTATAGAAATATGTCTGAATATGTGAGATGGAATTATACAAGATTTATTATGCACGATACTTGTTATGAAAAACCATGCGGATTCAGTTTTGATTATAATTACACAATAATATTTGACGATGACCATAAAAGCTGTATCTCAGTTTCTATTGAATAGAAATGACAAAATTTGTATATAATACAAATAATGTGGATAATAAAACAACTACGTTACTTAAATTAATAAATTATAATAATATAGAAGAGTATTTTGTGATAGTCGCTTCATGTTAGAAGTGGTTCAACTTACCCCGCAGTCGGGGCAGGTTGGGCCAAGCGACTTGGTGTCACTTTCACGTTTTAAATTAATACTGATAGTTAATATATTCAAATATTACTATGGCGAATTATTTCTGAAGTGCTAGTTTTTTAAGCTACTAATAATGTCAGCTTTAAATTTTTTTAAAAATTTTGAATTCCCTTTTTTTAAAACTTCTTAGAAGAAAAAAATGGCCCAACTAGCCCCAGTCTACCCTATACGTTATACAGGTATTATTATTAAATTTAATAATCTTATTATCGAACTTAATTATACACTGAAGAAATATTGTATCTGAATATACATTAATTTGACATCCCAAATTCTTTTATTTATTGTTTCATGTATTATAAATATAGCATTATTAGCTTTTTGAATTTGCAATCATAATTTTTCTTCTAAAAATTTAAAATGTGTTTTTTAAATTGCAACGTGCTTTTCTTATTATGAATGAATTGAAAAGAAAAATATCTGTGATTGTATGCATATAGCTTAACTGTAATTATTGCATTAGAAAATAATTTTATAAATATAAGTAGACCTGAAATACAAAATTTATAAGAATTTTTATTAAGATCACTTTTCACAAGCATTTCAAAAATCTGATACAACTTAAAATGCAAAAATAGGTGGGATACCTTATCTAAATAAAAATCTTATATAATAACAATGGTAATTAAATAATGTCTATGAAAAAGATTGACTGGTTATTCATAAACTAGAAAATAACCCATCGTGGTATGACGGGTGATTTGCAAATTGGCTCTTCATTCGAGAGATTCCCCGTCAAATTTGACATGTTTAAATAGATATATATGCAAGAGAAATGTTTAACATTGATTGAAAACAAATAAAATAAGCAGATGTTTTATGACAGGAAATATATTTTTTTTATTTACATATTATTCGCATATTTCTTTATTCAAAAAACCTCTTGGTAAACAACATTCTGTGTGAAGTATTTTTCGTTGTTTAACAATTTTCCTTGTACTTCAGGTGTCTAATCAAAACAAAGCACTTCTCTGCTTGTCAAACGTTTAAATTTTAACGCTGCCAAAAAATATTATCAAATTATATGATCGCGATTGCAATAAATAATCAGATGCATCGTGGCGTCCAAACTAGATCACTCGCATGATATACCACTGACGTAATTTACTACTTTCTATTAAAAAACGGAAATTAATTTGAAATATAGGATTAATATAATTTGAAATTTCTCGGGAACTATTGATCATAGCGAGATAAATTTTGTATCAATCTATAGAAAATTTTATTTCACTATTTTAGAGCTATTAAATTTGAAATTAGAACGACAATTACTCTTTTAAATTTAAAATTACTGAAATTTAGGTTCTCTAACAAATAAATAATACTGTTTAACATCTCGCAGTGCTATGGCGCGAGTTTTATTGTTGGCGACGTCAGAGCGTTATCGAGAGACAGATCTGGGCTATTATAATAGTAATTAATCACTGAATTAAAAAAAATTATAAAAAATAGTTTAAATAAGTATGTGAGAACGATTTATATAGACTTATACTTTGGTTTGAAGAATGTTTCTTGTAATGCATGGTAATAGGGGAAATATTGTTTTAATTTTTAATTACAGGGAAAGTGTAAATTTCTTAATGGAAAAACAGTATTGTGATGCTATTGGATTAATTAGTGGTGCACATGCTGAAGTGTACCAAACACGTTTCATGTTATAAACAATTTTATAATAAAAAAAAAACTTTGAATCACAGAATTAAGCCAAGTAAGAATTTTTTTTAACATTAGTTCCATTTGTTTGTTCTGCAATCTAGTGACTAATTTATAGACATCCTGTATTTCCATTAGTTTTTCCAATGAACTACCGAAATTCCTATATGCTAAAAGTTATAAAAATTGTATAATAATAATAATAACTAATACGATAATATTAATGTTTAATCTGTTTACAAAAATAGCACTTTTGAAACAAAATCTTAGAAAAAGTTCCCTTTCCTTAAAATCACGAATAATTTATGAAGTAGATAGTCAATACGTTAAACTAATGCTTGTAATTAAAAAGAGACACACTCCTCGTATCAATAGTGATTCACGTATAAAAGATTCTGTATTTTTATCCAAAAAATAACTAATATCTGTAATTTAATATATACAAAAAAGAAAATACAGAAGAACCAGAAGAAGTAAACAATATTAATTTTATTTGTTTAATCTTAATGTGTTATAATTTTTATTGCAGTATGATATTTGTTGTTTGGTTGTATCTTAATTGGTTAGTTTATTGTGACAATATTGTTAATGCAATTACTGGATGCTGCTGCGTTGCGCGCAAAAGGTATATTGTTATTACTATTGTTTACTTCTGCTGGGTCTTCTGTATCTTCTTTTTTGTATTTATTAAAATAACTAATATCTATATGTTAGAGTTACCCTTATTCTAATGGGTCGGATTCTTTTATCGTATTTAATCTAAAGCAGAACTGCTTAAACATTTCTCTGTAGCGATTTCTCTTCGGCTGCAAAAAAATTTACGACCCAATTTTTGTTCAGAAACGCTGATATGGCCTCGGAATTGGAAATTACATGAGGCAATGGAACACTGATCAGTAATAAAGAAAGCTAATTAAGTTTTCTTTAGAAGTTCGGCGAATTAAAATGAAATGCTCTGAATATAGATAATTTGTAAAACTATTTTTGCTTACAGATACCGAAGAACTGGCAGAAAAAAGTGGCATGAAAGTTGTGAAGGCCTTATTATGGTTGTACGCGATCCCACATCGGGTAGCGACTCGTACTAAGAAGCCCTAAAATTGAGTTTTATTAAAGTGTATGATCATTATTTAAAAATCTGGTTATAATTGTAAGAATGTTAGGTTTTTTAAATTTTAGGATGATCTTTACAAAAAATTTTAGTCAAAATGATAACTGTCGTTTTTCGCTACTCTGTCTTAAAACAAAATTTTGAATATCCTGATTATGCAAGTGAGATATTGAGTAAGGTCATCTTCATAGTTGGACAGTCTTTCCTTGTTTATTTTCGCTTTCAATTTTTTTGAAGACCTGTAAAGAAAGATGCATTTATAATAGGTCTCCTTAACCCTTTTAGTGCCGACTGAAAGTATCGCACCTATATGAAGAATGTCGGACCAATTTGACGAATTTGGGAAAAAGCTCATAAAAAATAAAATAAGAATGATGTTTACAAAATTCAAAAAGAAGCATATTACGAAATAAAGGGAGAATAAATTTAATGCCATTTGTATTTCGATACTTGTTGAAAATCATGCGAATAACATAAATATAAAATATTATGAAAAACAGAAAAATCGAATATTAATTTATAATATTAATCGAGTATTATTAATATTACTAGTATAATAGCCCAGGTCTCTCTGTAACGCTCTGACGTCACCAACAATAAAACTCGAGCCATAGCACTGCGAGACGTTAAACATCATTATTTCATTGTTAGAGAACTTAAATTTCAGTAATTTTAAATTTAAAAGAGTAATTGTCGTTCTAATTTCAAATTTAATAGCTCCAAAAAATAGTGAAATAAAATTTTCTATCGATTCATATAAAATTTATCTCGCTATGATCAATAGTTCCCGAGAAAGTTTAAATTATATTAATCATATATTTCAAATTAATTTCCGTTTTTTAATAGAAAGTAGTAAATTACATCAGTGGTATATCATAGTTTGGACGCCAAGATGCATCTGATTATTTATTGCAATCGTGGTGATATAATTTGATAATATTTCTTGGCAACGTTTGACAAGCAAAGAAGTGCTTTGTTTTGATTAGACGTCTGAAGTGCAAGAAAAATTATTAAACAACGAAAAATACTTCTCACGGAATGTTGTTCACCAAGAGGTTTTTTTGAATAAAGAAATATGTAAATAAAAAAATATTTCCTGTTATAAAACATATGTTTATTTCATTTGTTTTCAATCAATGTTAAACATTTATCTCGCACATATTTAAACACGCCGAATTTGACGGGAAATCTCTCGAATGAAGATGCAATTTGCACCCGTCATACATGACGGGTGATTTTTTAGTTGATATATAATATTAATCGAATATTATAATATTAATCGAATATATTAATAAAATTATTTATAACGTTTTATAAATTTATTTTGAGATAGAGTTCTCTCGCGATGCGAATAGTAAGGCGCCATCACATACGCAACGATTTATCATGATTTGGCACTTTTGGCAAGTGTTGCGAACGACGCTATAACGTCGCTCGGCACAAAAAAGGTTGTTTCACGCGTGATTTCATTTTGCTTGCCAAAATATTTCCCGATTCCCCAAATTGTGAACCGAATTTTGTTTGTGATCTGAAGTTCACATATTCATGAAAGGACAAAGCAGAAAAAAATTAAGCATTAATTAAAGGTAAACGAAAATAAATTTCTTTAAATGCATTTATCCCTAAACTTTGTGATTTTTTTAAAAATTAACATTGCATTCTCAATTGCTTTTGCCTGCTAATATCGAAGAATCCAAAAGAAGCACCCATAGCTATTTTTCTCTACTTCCTATGCGCAACATCATTTGGGAGTGGGACAAAGTGGGCCACAGTTTAAAAAGCCCCGATTTGGAGAATATGAAAGCTTTTACAAATACAACTATTTCAAAGGAAATGAAAAATCTATATTATTAGTTCTTTTATTCAAAAACAGCCATCAGCAACACAGGG
Source organism: Araneus ventricosus (assembly GCA_013235015.1). Lineage (NCBI taxonomy): Eukaryota > Metazoa > Arthropoda > Arachnida > Araneae > Araneidae > Araneus > Araneus ventricosus. The sequence continues at coordinate 17,865 of BGPR01006784.1, read as the reverse complement.
ATACTTTAAATCCAAATTATTAGTTCTTTTATTCAAAAAACAGCCATCAACAACACAGGGATACTTCAGTCTTCAACCACCGTTGAATCTATATTATTAGTTCTTTTATTCAAAAAACAGCCATCAACAACACATGAATACTTCAGTCTTCAACCACCTTTAAATCCATATTATTAGTTCTTTTATTCAAAAAACAGCCATCAGGAACACATGAATACTTCAGTCTTCAACCACCGTTAAAATTCGTCTATCTCATCCAACAAAAAGGGAGGGGGGGGGGCAAAGTTTCCTTCCTCAAGAAGGACTCTACCTCTCCTGATATGAATTGTAGCAGATGAATTTGAAAAATGATTAGTAAACAAACTAAAGGCAATAAGACAAACCCACACAAAAAATTCTTGAATACTGCAAACATATTTCTACCTCCATTTATTTTTAATTTCGCACCGCTCCTCGACTCGAGAATAGTTTCATTTGAAGGATTTTAAGAATTCCATTATTATTTCCTTTTGCGAAAATATCAGCATTCTTAACATTCCTCTTCACCACTGCATGATGATATTAGATTAAAACTAGAAAGCGTTAATAATAATAGCTTTCATAATATCAATCAACCATTCATTAACCAATTTTAGGGTAGTAAAAATATTTCTCACTCTCATTATTTTCACCACATTAGGATAAAAAAGGTGGCATGCATTAATAGAGGCTTACGAAAATTCAATAGCTTCGTTATATTTCATTATTGTTTAGCAGTGGAAATTTTGAATATCCCTTTCCATCTGTCGTATCGAAGCTCATTTTTTTTCACAGATGGCCCACCTGTAAGGGGTGGCAAATATTATACAAAACTGTTTTGTACGTGTTAATCCTTATTTCAAACGCGGATTATTCGGACGCCAATGGAACTGGAAAGGGATTAATACACCTCCCCTTTTTTCCCTTTTCCCTCAATGACTCTTCAAATGAAACCGATAGCGAAGATTTGCTAAATCTTCCTATAAAGTACGGAAGGATAAAAGTGTGACAGTATATCCCTACATCGATTGCAGTTTTATAATGAGAAAGGAAGGAAGTGAAATTGTCGATTGCGGATAATTTGCTGCCATATTGTCAGTAAATCATGATGACTCCAGAAACCAATTTTCACTGGTTTGTTACAATTTTTCTATAACTCTCCCTTCAAAAACAGCACTTCAAACCGTAGTTTTTTCATATCAGTTATTTATTTCTATTTTATTACGATTTAATTATTATTTATAAGCAATCAGTTTTCTCTAATGGGGCTCCGGCACCGATTCTTTCACAGAGAATTGACTTTTCAAGGACTGGTAATAAAGACCAATGAAAAAAAAAGTACTCTTGCATTTAATATACTTGTTTTAAACAGTTTGACCCAATAATTTAAATTTATATATCGTTGGGGAAAACCACCAATGAAAGATACCTTTGATTAAAAATTTCATATATATATTTCAGTTTTAACTCGGCAATATCAATTCAGCTGCGATTGTAAGGAATTATTTGTATTGAAATAATCAGCTTTATAAATAAACAATACGTTTCCAAGCTTAAAATTAACTGTTCGACAAGAATGAGAATTAAGCGAAGTATGAAAACTCTTGGCAAAAATGCTGCGTTTAAAGAAGACTAATAAATCATGAAATGGTAATTAGATATTAATTGAAAAACTGAAATTGATGTTAATATGAAACAGGTCTTGAAATTTTTATATACAACACGAAGAAACTGATAATTCATCCATTGTTTTTCGTAAAACAACCTAAATTTCGTTGGATAACACTTTTTCGTATCAGTCTTTTAACAAATTGGCGTGATCACCATCTATACGACATTTTAATACGAAATATAGTTTGATATACACATATTTAATATTTCAAATCGTTTATCAAAAACTTATGATGAATTTTGCACCATTCAAAAGGGGCATACTGAAACTCTCGCTAATGCCGTTGCGAATTTCGACACTCGTTTATTTTGCACCCACACGCTAAACATTATTAAGAATAACTTAAAATAAATAAAAATAAAAAGATTTATAAATAAATCGTATAGCATGTTTGTTTCAAGATCATTCACCTTGGCCTTTTCAATAATGCAATTGCTAAAAACATGAAATAATAAGTAAATAAATGTTTTCAGCGATAAACTTCAGCATTTCCTTTACCAGGGAGGAAAAGCTCTTTTCATCTTTACTAATTGGTTCTACTTCTTTCTGCTTTATTACCTTATTTGCAAGTAAATTCTGAATTTCAAAAAATATAAGTAATGTGTTTGTTTTAATATCTGTGTGCAAAGATAGACTACAATTATGTATTGGACAGTAGGACTGTGCCGATTTTCGATGCATCGGAAAATATCGATGTTACTGAATCATCGCCGTTCCGATGTTTATATTGTCGTTTTTCCCGAAGCATCGGAAATTCCGATTTACCCGCGATGTGTACGATGTTTCCCGATGCATCGTCGATGTCCACATGCGCCGCGAAGAGCAATTGTTCCCGATCGCGCATCGATGACCGCAAGCGCGAGGCATTTCCCCGATCATCAGTGATTACCGTGACGTATCTTTCCCCATGTTTCTTCCATCGTGACTCATCAAGCAGAGACATGTTGCGAAGAGCGAATCGTTGTGCTGACACGATGAATCCCGATGTGACAGCGAATGAAAATAACTCATCTCGAGAATTGAGGAAGCGAAGTGTTTTGTCTGTTATAGAATCTCTCAGTCATCGAAACGTGCATTACTTCGTGTGGCTTCGTGATTTCTTTTAATCGTGTAAATTCTCTAATGTTGTTTTAAATACAAGGGTATAATTATCAATCCTGCTGTTCATCGTTTGTTTGGTTCAAGAGAAGATCGTATTAATTGTTTTTAATATACGATTTATTGTTGATAGCTAGACAAATTTATAATATTTTTTGACACTTTATTTGTTGGGTAACTGAGGATTGAGTTTATTATAAGCATATAAATGCCTTTATCAACCACTCAAATGTGTAAGAATGCAAAATTAGGCAATAGTAAATGCGAAACATCGATGCATCGAAATATCGCGATGTTAGAGTGGCGATACATCGCGATGCTAAAACTTGAACATCGCCCAGTCCTATTGGACAGAGATAAAATTAACGAAAAATAATAATAAAACAGTTTCATATTCTCTGGCTAAAAAGTGGCCCTTATGTAACTGGCAGAGCAAGCAAGTGAAATTTTAATGTTTATAAATTAAGCATTAAATAAATATGCTTAAAGGGGTCTAATATCCGACTAAAAATGTGAGGCATCATTGATAGTATGCCTCTAGCTAGATATAACATCTTTTATTTCAAAATATTGTTATCATTCTTCTTTACAAGTTCAAGAAAATCCCTGATATACTTATTTCAATATTAAGCAAGCTAATTTTATGTTATATTTTTAGAAAAAAATTACTTTATTCTTTATAAATATCAAAATAAGTTGATATATATTCATTTTCATGCCACTGTTAACACCCACATCTGTTTCTAAAGTATAAACGGGATATTTATATGAATATGTTTAGAAAGGATTTATCTTGCAGAAAAATGATATCAAAACAAATAAATAATTTTACTTCAAATTAATGGCAATGTTTACAAATGTAGCGTGCAAATTTTCACTTGACAAACATTCAGTTCTGCTTTCAAATGAAACATGAAAACAAGAGTCAGATACATCTTATATCGTTTATATGCTCCAAAATGTAGTTTGCCATTTTTAGAAAAAGACCATTGATATCATCAAAATACCATAAATTACTACTGTGGACCTTCATGAAAATACTTAGAAATAGACCAATTAGCCAGAAAGATTGGAAGATAATGTGACATTTCAATATGTTGAAAAAAGTCATAATGACTTATTAAAATTCTACTTCAATACAGGTGTTACTGAAAAGGTAGGCATTTTCAATTATGCAAGAGAATTTATCAATGAAGACTTTGATAAATTAGATGAAAATACACTACACTGAAAAATCAGATATAGAATATAACCTGCTGTTATAATAACAGACACGCAACACTAATTGGTTGTCATATGGTAGGTAGGTCTGTTTTAATGACGCAAGAGCCAAAAATGGCTTTGTTCTGTCGGCTTAAACTTAAAATCGGTCATTAATTTTCAGACGGAAACAATCCGTAAAGAAAGAGTTCTAAATGTTAAAGGTTTAAAATCACTGAACAGATTAAAATATTATTCATTTGTACAAAAGTTAAAATGGATCAATTTATTGAAATTATGAAAAATAATTTTTTTAAATTCTGTTAAAAATATGATAAAATCAATTGTAACTGATGGAAATACCCAAATGAATGAAAAAAAACATCAGTGGCTGTTGTATGAAGCAATAAATCCAACGACGATAATTATGAAGCAAATTAATCGCATTTAATTATATTTGGGATAACTCTCTAAGAAGACACTGATAAGTCTAATATTTCCATAAAATGTAAAAAATATGTCTGAATTTGAGCTTTTAACTTTGAACTTTGGATTTTTTTTATTTGGATTGAAAGTTAAAAGCTCGAACTTTGTAAGCAGTTATTATTATTATTATTATTGATTCTCTTTCAAGGTGTGGATGTTTCGATCGCACCCTTTCCATGCATAAATCGCAAGCTTTCTCTTACGAAATATGCAATTAAGCTTATACGATTCTAGCAATTTTAAATGGGCATTAAAATTATACTTTTACCAAAGTTCACTTTACGCATAACTGATATCACCACTATCACTTTGAATCGATCTGCCACACAAACACAAAGATGGCAACTCCTCCAACACCATCCACATGATCCTGGCAAACTTCACAATGACCTGATAAAATAGGTATCCGAGCCCCTTTCTACCTCATTATTCATAAATTTCTAATCCGCAAGACATGAAGAAAGAGATTCGCACTTGACCGAAAGCAAATGTTTGTTCTCTCTTCGAAATCAACATGTCCAAGCATGTCCCAAGAGGGCCTTGCGATGATTGGCTCTCATTTGCAACGCTACTTTCCTCCCGCCCCCGCACCCCAAAGAAAAAGAGCACATTTTCACCTCGGAAGAAACGGCCCTGACTATCTCTCCAAGTCCTATTAAAATCTATTATGCATTATTATGAGGTTTGAGATGTTCTTCCGCGAAAGCGAGGCTTCGAAAAATCTTTAAATTAGTTGAGAAGAGAGCTTTATGGAATGCGGATACATGGAATGAAGCATGCCTGGAAGTGGGCAAGGGATGTGCTTAGAGGAAGAGTGGTAGATGCGGCTCTAAGCTGATAATTTTCCAGAGAATTTTAGGAAGGTTCCACTTGAATTAAGCTTTAAGATTTTTTTTATTTTGCATTTCTAAGTAATTAACTCAACAGAGAGACATTCTTAGCTCTATGTTGGAAATTTTTCATACGCGAGTTCCAGATATTATTAAAATGGAAGATTATTTGAAACAGCTACCTAAGATTGTTTTATTTCTAAAACCACATCAGAAACTCACACAGCTACTGCAGAATTAGCAGGATGCCATAGAGAGGATTTCAGTTTGAAATTATACATATAAATTAGGGTAAAAATTTGCAATGGAGTAAGCCAAAAATCACTTCGTATTTAACACACTTTACAACATTTGGTTGCGAATTCAATGACTTTTACGCTGGGGTTGCAATTTGCTAATATCTTTTTTACCGTCGAAAAATATTGCCATAATATTGTTAGCCACTAAAATAGGAATTACCACAACACTTGAGTTAATGTAACTCACAAACTTTGTTTACAAGTTATAGAGCATATTTTTTGTGAAAAATATTTCATTCAATACATTTTCTTATGTGCCCCTCTTTTAATGAAAAATAAAGACCAATTCGTTACCTAAGAGATAGGGGAGAGGGGTAAAACCGGGTACCTAGATTCTGACGCTATTAGTTTTTCTTTCTAGTGGACAGATTCAGAATTATAATCCACTAGTCAAGAAGAAAGAATGGTCATAGAGGCCGTATGCTGCTATTGAATTCACTGCTTCTGTGAAGGTTTATTTGTTTTAAGGCGTCAGCTCTCTAATGTTCGTTTGTTTTTAAACTTTCTTAGTAATCTTTAAAGTTACAAAAACTATATTTAGTTCAGCTTATGATATGTTTATCAAGGATTTATATCCTATCAGACAATAAAGATTAGTTCCAATAATTGCCTGGTTCTCTTTCGTTTTTTTTTCATAACCTCTGCACTCGAGATAAGTCCCGGTGCTCCAAGTGACGCAAGACTGGGCGAAACAGTATTGATCTTCTGAAGGCAATAAAGCATATTAGACGTTGATTATTTATATTTTAATGATGTATTTTCTAATTTAAATAAATGCAAAGGGGGGGATCCAATATAGAAACTGTCTTAACTGGGCCCACGAAAGCTGCAGTGGCGCGGAGGAATAAGTCAACTGCTTTACATGTGAATTTTATAATTAACATTTTAAAATTGTCATATAAAATAAAAATGTCTGCACTTTTCCACTGAAAATCTAGTTTTCCTAATTCCCCATAAAACTGACATGTGTACCTGGTTTTACCCCAATGGGATAAAACCGGGTTGTTTGACTTTTTTTATATAAAAAAATCAATGGTAAAAAAGTAATGAAACTATGACTTTTCAGGAATGCTATATTGTACTCCGTTAAACAATGAATATTTTAATAAAATTTGACAAGCTCTATATCGAATAGTTTAGCTCCAACAGGCCGTCGAGCCTTAGCCGGGCTTTACCCCACTTTCCTCTACTTAATGATTTCCTATTTTTAATGGCATGCCATTTCTATTCAGGAACAGTAACAATACTCCGTTAAAAAGTTTCAGTTATTTTATCAAATCCTAGAAATTACGATGAGGATAATTACTGTAAGACATTAAACTATCCTGCGTTTAGTTTGGTCTCTCAAATGAGCAGTCGCCCTAAATTTCATATAAATGTTTAAAAGTCATGGCCTATTTTTTTTAAAAAAATTATTAGCCTGACAAACAGCTGTCTTGTATCCTATCAAGTTGCAATTAATTACATAAGCCTTAATTTAATGCAATAAACAAAACTTGGTACTTTGCTTTTCACTGCCAAATTTAATTCCTGCAGATGCTATTCTCGTTACCCTAAACCAGACAGTAAAATATTTTGAATACGAATAAATCACGGAATAGCAGTTGTTAACTGAAAAATTGAATTTGAAGTTGCGTTCAAGTGGGTCTTAAAATTGCAATGTTTCGTACAAAAAAGACGGGAATTTATGAATTGTTCTTCGAAAAAAATTATGGATTGCGTTGCAGCACTTTTTCTTCGTAACAGGCTTGCAACAAATTTATATGTTCACCACGTATAAGAAATTTTAACTAAAATACTTTTTATTCACTCATGTTTAGTATATCAAATCGTTTGTCAGACACTTATGATGGTTTTGGTCTGGTCCATCAGAAATGACATATTAAAATATATATATGTGCTGTCCCGGAATTCAATATATATATATATATATATATGCATAAACACTCTAAACCATATTTTAAGGACAATTCAAAATAAGAAAAAACGGAAAGATATATAAAATATGTTTCATGGTCATTGATTGTAGCCTTTTAAGAAGTGCTAGGATTAATAATACAAAATAATAAATTAGTAATTTAATTTGTTGAAATTTTGCATTTCTTGCCGTTTTCATTCAGTTTTCAAATACCTCGAAAGTGTTTCTTGTATGGAAAATTTAGGAGACGATACTTAACAACAACAACAAAAAAGAGTTATTATTATTTCTGCTGCAATGCTAGTATTTACCGTAACACTTTTTTTAAATGAAAATCAGTCAAATTTGCTTTGAATATATTGCTTATTGGATTATTACAGATTTAGATTCAAAATATTAAAAATAACCTTCCTGTATGCAATCTGCGATTTTAAGTTACATAAAGGACAAACGATTAAAGAAGTGTGCTTCAGTTGTTCACTGGGATATGAAATGAAATTTTAATCAAGTATTTTCGAAATGCGTTTTGGCCTAGTAACAGTTTTTACATCCAGTTATAAAGCAATTAATATGAAAAATTTTAAGTGGCCGTAATAAGCCCAACTGGGAATGGTTAAAGTTAGAGGATAAATTTATTTTTTGGTTCGTTAGAGTCTATTTGTTGCCTTTAATTCCTATTTCATTCCATCGTTAAAATTGTTGATAACAGATATGTTCGTGAGGAAAATTAAAATTAATTAATCTTCATGTTTTTTTCATTTATTCCAGTTCATTAAACACATAGAATACTTATTAATTAAACATAGTTATGCAATTTGGAACCAACTGCCATCTTATAGATTTCGGATTCACTATTGAAAACTGTATCTAAGTGCTTGTTGTTTGTTGCCTGAAATCGAACCAGCTGTAGTCAATTACACAGCAGAATACATAGAATGAGATCATTAATTTTGGAATAATGTAGCATTTGAATTTTTTCCCACGATGATTTGTGGCTGTATCTAAAAATATTGTTTTGATGTTGGCTCCTTATTTCATAAGTACGTGCAATCAAAATCTGTACAGAAATTTCGTACTTCAAAACACATCTAAACTCGGAAAAGGTATAAAAGTATTATGTCTTTTTAAACCTAGTACAGCCATTCTTTACTAAAATCCCGTAAGAAAACATGGTATTTTTCCTTCTTCAGTGAATTACAGGTTGTTTATCTGTCTTATAATGATGGAAAATGAAAATGCAGTTTTCAAAAAATAAATACAATGCATTAAATTTTCTGTGTTGAAGTCATGTATACCATTAATACATTAATAAACTCTCCCACAAAATTAATGATAATTTCAACAAAGACCCATATTTAACATCCATGTTGGCTAATAATTATATTCTTCTGTTAATAAAAACAATTTTGTCTTTCAGTACGTCTATACTCTACAATGAAATATAACATTCGGATCTCGTGACAAATGACTACACAGCTTAATAAAAATAATCTTAACAATGCTGTTATGTTATTATTTACAGCAATTAGCAAGGACATTAAATATTGTTTGTTAAAGCTGTACTAATCGTTCACAGGATTCAGCATTGCTATGAGTAATATAATTTCAGCAAATATACACTTGAAACATTTCTCTCACTGAATAACATCCAGTAAAAGACTGTTTGAATTTTTTAAAATTCATCTTTATGAGTGCTAAAGCGCAATGTTTTTATGATCTAATTTAGTTTAACATTTTTTGTACATCAAGAGATTTGCCATGTTCATAAAATTATATAATTCAACTTCTTTTTTTCTGAAGTACTTCAATTTTATTTACATCAAGTATGTAGCTACAAAATGCATAGTGGTATAATAAATGGATAATATGAATAGTGGTTTGTATAGATGTTTTATATTATTGCTTATTGAAATGTTATTTACAAAGGAATTTTTATGTTTTTCTGTGAAAGTGTATATCAAAAAGTATAAATTTCTATGCATTACTAATTTGGAATTATCTTTCAGATGCCATAACTGCATTTATTTTTAAAAAGCTGTTTTTAAAAATTGAGCAACACAATAAATAACCTGATTAGGTATTTTTAATTAAACTGATTCATATTGAATTCTTTAATTCTCTAAAAAAATCAATTCATCTTTAACTAATGCGTAATCCACATTATTTAAATATTTTTCTCTTTTTCTCAAAATAAATAAAACAAAATCTATTTATTAAAATTTATTGAGTTGCCTTTTAAGTAACAAATATTCAATTAAATTTGTTTGCATTGATCATTTTGTTTTTTATAATTCAGTTTATAAAGTGATATTCATTTGCGTTGATGAAAAAATATTCAATAATTGCTATTGATATTTAAGAGAAAAATAATAAAAAACGAAATTTACGCTTTTCTGTAAATATCATTTTATAATTCCATTGCTGTAAATATTAAATTATCACGTGAAAAGCATCTGAAAAATCTCGCTGAGACTACTCCTTATTTTTCACACATACTTTTGTTAAATGACATCACTGAATCCATATTTTACCTATATCATAGACACATGCAACATATTTGGCAATTACCGCCTACAATATGAAGATATTTCAGATAATTATCTGATATACCTTCATATTTTGCTGATAATAAGCTGTTATACTTCATTAAATACTTAACAGGTTTGCCAAGCGTCACTCATGCATCGAATTATCATACCTTTAAGCTTATCAACTAAAGTTAAATCATTCGAAGACGTGATAACACGATACAAAAATTGCGTTCAATCCATAGAGATCTCAAGTTTCCTTTGGATTCTTAGTTAAGTCAAAACGACAACACATTCCCAAACACGGAATGTGTCATCTACTTCGATAGTAGGGAAAGACTGAAATGTCAAAAGGTTTAATAGAAAAACAGAAGCAATTATATGCATGAAAGCGTGGGAGGTGATAAAAAGGAAAATCCAAAAGTTATATATATGTAAAAATACGGGTTGCATGGGAAATAATCCCGGCTTGAGCAACCATAATTATAGAAATATTATTGATCTCGGCCGAAGCCAACATAACTAGTAGAAAATTATTATCTTATGGGCACTCTAGGGGGAAATGCACCAAAGATGAAGGATGAGAAACAGGAGTTAAAAACTAAATTATTTATTATTAGAACATAATATGAGAAAAGTATTTGCACTTCATCATTATTTACATTTTAGACAAGAGAGATTTAGGGTTTGTTAGTTATTTGAGTAAAATATCAACTTGCACCTCGTTTACAGATTAGTTACAGCCATCGCCCATCGCCGCCGTGCTAACAGGGAAGAGACCCCCTTAGCTGCCTACGCTCACATCTACCGCATGTCTGTTCTGCTTGAATTCAAAATTTCAACTCCTGAGGATTCAAGCATTACCCTGGGTTTTTTTAACGGAGAGCTTACACCTACGCATTACGTGATTAACACCGTGAGAAAGCGCGTGATCGTTATCTCCCGATATCTTTCCGCTGATACAACAATATTCAAATGAGCTTGTACGCAAAGTGAAAAAAATATTATTAAGAGGGAATTAAACTTACGCTTTTAAGCCAGACGGGAAAAATACAATTCCTACATATATATGTTACCGTGAAAGACCGAAATTTGGAGAATGTCGACTTTCACCGGTGAATGTCAACATTCACATAGTAATGTCACCGGTGAATGTCAACATTCACATAGTAATGTCACCGGTGAATGTCAACATTCACATTTGGAGAATGTCGACTTTCACCGGAGAAAGTCGACATTCTCCAGTTTCGGTCTTTCACAGTAACATATATATTAAAAAGGTTTAGAAGTACACAAACGAATAGGTAGTCTTAATCGTAGAAGGAAAAAAAACCACTTTTTTCGAGGTTTGCGAATCGTTTTTAGCATTCGATCCGTTGAAAACAAACTTACCCATCGTTTAAGCCACTGATGCTCCAAAAAGGCGAATGCGCACAGCACCATGAAGAGATCCAGCATTAGCGGCGCATCACGTATGTAGCGGAATTGCAGCGCAGATTAGGTGTTCGAAAGGATTTTTATGGTCACCTCTGAATTTAGAACGAAGCACCCCCTACGCCGCCCGCATTTTGTTTTAATGCTGGCGTTTATTATTATGATGAGTCCCCACAAAATGAAGTCTGTGGCTTTAACGCGCTTTCAAGTTTCCCAGAGACTTTTGCATTATTAAGACTTTTATGGCGCAGGCCTTTCTTCAAGAAAAATCAGACGGTATATTCCCACTTGGCAATTAGATAGGATGGCGTATCACCAGGACACGGACCGCTGCCTCAAATGTATATTAATCCTTACAGTCTGAAACATAAACAGCAATCAAGACGTGCTTGGGACTTTATTTATCTACTGCTGCTGTGCGCTGTTAAAAATAGTTACTTAGCTTGCAGGTTGACTTGAGAAAAGTATGTCGTCTGTAATGTTAATGATTCACGCTTTGGATGCATTCGGATGAGACTTCCCTGGAAATGAGGCAGAAATAAGAAATCGCAAGAATTTCAATTTATGGCATGGAATTTCTTAGGCTATCCTGAGAATACTTCAGCATTTAAATACGATTCGCGAAAGGTGATGTTCTTATCTTTGGTCTTTTATACATGCTTCTGAATGTTAAACACTCGGTAATTACGTTGTTAACTCACAGAGTAATTATAGTACATAAAAGACAACTCGAGTTGATGGCATGGAGAAAAGATACGTGTGGCTGTGGATGACATAGCCACGTTTATGTCTGTTCATCTTCGCCAACTGTCAGAGATAAACAAAAGTTTTATTACATAAAAACATCGAATATTAGTGTATAAGACTAAATTCTGTTCAAACAAGTTCCTATCAAATACAGTGGCTCCCAAAAGTGTTCGTACACTTACGATTTACAATGAAATAGGGCTCTATCCATTAATTAAAATTAATATTTCAGAATAGGTATTTAATAATAAGATCTATAATATATTCTTAACAAAATTACATGAAATATTTTAATAATATAGTAAAACTTTATTTTTAAGAAATCAATAATCAAAAAGTAACAAAATCTTTATCTCACAAAAGTCTTTGTACACTGAAATATTTTCGGATAAATTCATAATTTAAATTATCGTCTGTCGCTTTATTTTTATTTTTGCATTGTGGTTGCATTTAAAAAATCGTTTGGCTCTAATTTTTTATTGCTTACGCCGTAATATTCTATTTATTATTTAAAAATGGCTTGTAGTCATAGAGAAACAATAATCAGCATTCGAAAATTGATTATTTTTCATCATAGCAGTGGTAAATCAGTTCGGAATATCGCTAAATTAGTTAATTCATCCCATTCTACAGTGCAGTATGTGCTAAAACGCTTTAAAGAAGAAAATTGGATAAAAAACAAGGTAAGAAAAGGTCGACCGGAAAAGTTAACAAAACGTGATCAGAGATTTATAATTAGAAAATATGTGAAAAATCCTCGTTTGAGTGCTTTAAAAGTTTCTGCAGAATTTAATGAAAAATTTTCTACTTCAATTTTACCTGAAACTGTTCGATGAATTCTCAGAACAGCTGGATTAAATGGGCGTTCTGTCCATAGAAAATTTTTTGTTAATGCGAAAAACAGAAAGCTTAGGCTTTCCTTCGTAAAATCAATGTTAAATAAACCCGAAACGTATTGGAATAATGTCTTATTTGCAAATGAAAGAAAATTTAACATTTTTGGTTCCGATAGATGTATAATGGTATGGAGAAGAAAAAATTAAGAACTTAATCCCAAGAACTAAGTTGGAACAGTTAAGTATGGCGGTGGAGGTGTCCTTGTGTGGGGGTGCATGTCAGCATCAGGAATAGGTAATTTGGTATTTATTGATGGCATAATGAATCATGCTCTTTATTTAAATATTTTAAGAGGCAATTTAAAATTATCAACCCAAAATTAGAGTATTGGAAACAACTTTGTTTTTTATCAAGATAACGATCCTAACCACATGGCTCTCAATGTTCGCCTCTGGTATCTCTATAATTGTCCACAAAATTTGAAAATATCGCCTCAATCGCCAGATTTAAACCCTGTAGATCATATTTGGAGATAACTGGAGGTTAGAGTGCACAAACACGACATTATAACGAAAAACGAACTAAAAACAGTAATGATGGAAGAATGGATGAACATTGATGCAGAAATTACAAAAAAAAACTAGTGAAATCTATTCCCAAACGTTTAAAAGCTGTTGTGGATGCTAAAGGATATCCTGCTAAATATTAATTTAACGAAAAATTAGAGTATTTACTAATATGTAGAGATTTTTTTAAAGTGTACGAAGACTTTTGCGAGATCAAGTTTTTGTTACTTTTTGATTATTGATTTCTTAAAAATAAATTTTTACTATGTTTTTAAAATATTTCATGTAGTTTTGTTAAGAACAGATTATAGATCTTATTATTAAATACCTATTCTGAAATATTAATTTTAATTAATGGATAGAGCCCTACTTCATTGAAAATCGTAAGTGCACGAACACTTTTGGGAGCCATTATTTTTCTATGAACACTTTAGAATCAAGTTCAGGCCTCTTTAACTGGAAGGTAATGATACAACACGTATTTTCGTATGTACCATCAGTCCAAGTTGTTATTGATTAGCTACAATGCTTCTGCGACAAGGCTTTTAACATATTCTTTATGGATATATCTTAATCTGTATTTTTGAGATATTTCCATGCGATATTAGCTTTTATGGTTATGAACGTTATTTGTTTGAAGATTCGTTAAAACGATGCGTGGATCGGAAATGTATGGATTTTGATTTACGAGATTATTTTTTTGCAAGAACATACAATGTGGGTGCTATCCAAAGCTCAAAATGCAATTTGGTCGAAAAAAATCGAATAAATAATCTTGTTTTATGTATCATCGTCGTTCAGGCAGAATTCATTAAGTACACAAAAACCTTTTGACTGACTTCTGCAGTCAATTAGAACTTGCAATTAATTATTTCGTGATAGAAACCTGCTATCTAAACATCAGTAAATAAACCGTTGGAGCTAGAAAACTGTAAAAAATTTTTACTAATTATCATAACGACTCAAAAATAATTAAGTTTAAAATGAACACATCTCGAAACTACAATTTTGGACTCTCTCGCTCTATATATATAGTAATATAAACCAAAATATAACTTGTTATATATGAACATACAAAACAAAGTAAACAAGACATATCAAAATGTAATTCAAAAACTTAAAATTTATTAATTAAACAAAATAACCAAATCTAAAATAAAATCTAAAAAAATTGAAAATACTATAGATACTAAGAACAAAAGGTCAGTTTAAACATTTAAAGGTTAACATGTAAATGAACTCTGTTGCTATCAAAACTATTGAGAAAAGGCAATCCAAATATATGGAGTTTTCAACAATTAAATTAGTAGCTTGGCTGTGTACAAGCTTAGACAGGTTAAATCCATTTTGCTGTACAAACCATCCCTGTTACTAAAGTTGATGAAAAAACAGAAAGGGTAATTTACCCTAGAATGAAAGAATTTAGAATGAAAAATCGATACATTAACACTAACAAAATATCATCGTTGTACGGAAAGTACCTAAATTAAATCTATGAAATACATCAATATATTGCACTATTATATTTCACTAAAAACAATAAATACATCATTCAATAAAATATCCATTCTTATTCACTAAGAATTATAGAATCAAAGTTTACTTGTAATCCACATTTTAATGTAAATCGCCACTTAGTTTGATCTCACAGATTGCCAAAACTAGATTTCTAACTATGATTCAACTTAAATTAACCAAATAATTTAATTTATTTTAATAATAAAGTATTAGTATGATACCCATATTAAAAATCTCAAAACCTGTTAAATCATGTAATCAATTAATAATCTAAATTTTTATAAAATAAAGTATTTGAACACTTAGAATCTAATCTTATTTTAAGGAGTTTTTTAATTTATAAATCCTGGCGCCATCTATGTAGTA
Source organism: Araneus ventricosus (assembly GCA_013235015.1). Classification (NCBI taxonomy): domain Eukaryota; kingdom Metazoa; phylum Arthropoda; class Arachnida; order Araneae; family Araneidae; genus Araneus; species Araneus ventricosus. The sequence goes on along the minus strand of BGPR01006784.1, from coordinate 2,348 downwards.
ATTCAGAAACTAATAAATCAATAACCAATATGAAAGAAATTACACAATATAAGTAATATAAGAAAAAAATAAATACCTATAAGCCAAGAATTATAAATATTCTATTAAATACCAAAATGAATGCTTTATTCAAAGTGACCTAAATATTTCTTATCTATATAAACTCTTAAAAATTTTTTTAGCATTCCATATACCAATGCAGAATTATAAAAAAATTTTATGTTCTTAATTCTATCATCATTATCTATTACCAAATTATTATTTCTAATTATATAATTTTTTCCTAAATTCTTGAAGATTGAAATGCTAAGATTACTATCCCAAAAAGGAAATTTATTAATTTGAAAATTAAATACCGTTCTTTTATCAAAGATATCTATTTCAATTTTACTATCTATAATTTTTATGTCTAAATCTGGAAATTCTGCAGCTAATTCATTGTCATTAGTTTTTATTAGTTTTAAATAGTCAGGATAGAAGTTAATTTGTAGTTTTAGGTCTATTTCTTTATTAAATATTATCAAATCATCTATATATCGAAATAATATACTAGACAATTGAATCTATGAATTCTCCAGAACCTAATTAATTCTAGAAAAATTTGGATAATTGGAAACTTAGAAAAATTATATTAATAAATACATGTGTTTCGGCAATTACTCAAAATGGTATGAAGTAAATGAAATTAATACTGACGCTTGAAGACCTTAAAATTCTCTAAAAGCTTTTTAAATAATCCTATATTTGATTAGATTAAACTTTTTAAATAATATTCGATACAAATGATATACAGTAAATTTTATTTTTTTAAATAGACAATGATTCCTGATTATTGATTTTTTTTATTTGCACAAATGTACTTTACTGTACTGCTCTGTAGCTTTACGAAATGTTCCCATTTTGATGAACAAAAGAAAATGTTTACTACTTATTGACATTTCTATTCTTAGTACAGTTACATAAAAATGAAAGAATATCATCAATGCAAATAAACAGACAAAAACGACGATTCCACAATATACATCTTCATATCAATCTTTTTTTTTTGAAGTAATTCATTATAAAACGAGTTCAAAAATTCATTTTCTTTTTAAAAACGTTAAAGTAATTCGAAATTAGCAAAGACTTCTGCAGTAAAAATTGATTTGCTTGAGTATTTTGAATAGAATCAGGCTAAATTTCACGGTTGAAAAACAGATCTTTATTTAAAAATATCGTTTCAGTTTAAATTCATAAAACAGCCATTTAAAAAATGTCCAATATCCATACCAACCGACTGAAGTTTTGTCTCATTTTATCACCTTTTGTCATAGATATTTGTCTCAATTATTGCGCATTTCTGCTTTTGAATTGCAACATTTGGAATTAATAAAAATCATTTTTTTAAAAATCTTTTTGCTCTTGTAACTTATAACGTGAAACAAATTAAAATAAAACGAACTTAACGAATGTATTTCTTTTTGGCACAGGTCGAAATTGATTTAAATTTAGACACGCTAATAAATTGCCACAGATTACCACACAATTACCAGAAAACGATTCTCCACCCAAAAAAATTCCGAACACATTCCCACTTACATCTATTTCTATGGGGGCCGTGTTGTCATGCTAATGTGCTCTAAAAGTTGCGCACCATTTTTACGTCCCTGTCTTCCGAGTACTAAACTATGGGATCGTTGGTATCTTGTATCTTTTTCCAATTTCCCCAGACGACAATAAAAGACCAACCCCTCCTCTGCTCTGCATTGCCATAAAGCCACGGCCCCTCCATGCTTTCCATCCCTACGTCATAATATATCACAGAGATGCGCTGCTCAGTGATAGCTTCATAGAACTCTGCAACAAATGTTGTGCTGCCTACCCCAGTCCTAGAATATGCCTCCCCTCTCCTTCCCCCGTATATCATACATACACAGTTGTAGCACAGTGGCAGTGTGTATATCCGCAACTGCTCCAACACGGTTGCCATTGTCCTCACAATAATCCCCCCCCCCTCCGAATAAAAGGGCAATGATGCCACCATCTGTTACACGCTGCCTTGGATGATTTCCGCAGTTTTGTTGGGGTTCGGGGGTTTTTGCGCTTTATTTAGAACGAGTGTTTTGAGGGGTGTTCCTACTCCTATTAAAGAGTGTTTGTGCATACATTATACTGGAGGACTCGGGTGATGATTTCATTTAGTGTTTTTGCCGGTTCGTTTGGCAGGACCCTCGCCTGTGTTTTGATGCCTTTGCTGGTAGGGATTTGATTCATTGTTTTCTCCATACAGTTAGTGAGCAACTTTATTTGAGATATTAAGGATTTTGTTCTCATATCTGTGATTTTAAGCTGATATAAAACTTTAAACT